>UELU01136960.1:0-15621 GCA_900490025.1 Megastigmus dorsalis
TTTTAAAAAGGGTCGTGGTGCGAATTTTAGGTGTTACTATCCGGATGATACGACCCATGAGCATCGAGCCCTAAACTTTAAAATTTATTCGTCGATTTTAAAGATTTTCTTTTCAAGGTTTTACGTGAACCGTTTCTGAAACGTTTCTGCAACGTGACCAAAGGAACTTTATAATTCACATAAGTATAAGAAACATTTTACAAACGTTTCTAAAACGTTTCCTAAGACACCAAAAGCGGACATTTCAAGGTTTCTAAAACGTTTCTGAAACGTTTCTTCCACTTTCAGAGAATCGTTTCTAAGTTTCCAAAGAAACGTTCTAGAAACGTTTCTCCAACGTATCGTGCTATGTGGGTTGTATATTATCTGTTTACTTTTATATTGTTCGTTTACTTTTATATTGTCCGTTTATCCTCGTCGCCAAGTTGTGGTGTATTATAACAAGTAAAAACTCTGGTATAAAATAGTAAGATCTATATTTATTAATACTAACAAACGGAAATAAGTAATACAGGGAAAGTGGGAAAACAGTGTAGGGTGTTGTCTTCTCTAAGGCTCAAAGTCGACTGACTGTCCTATATCATATACAATAACTACGACGTAGACTGAGCCTCTTCGCTTATGCGTATATCTGTAACTATACCAAAGTAGCTTAACACTGTATTGTTCAATACACTATAATATTGTACATAATTTTTGTACATTTTTTGTATGTACTACGTCTGGGCTATGAAAGACCTTGAGTTCTTAACCTCTAATAAACGCTATCTATCTATGTATCTCCCTTTCTCCCCCTCTCCTCTTCTACTGTTAGTATCACGATCAGACGCATTTTCAGAGCTCCATCTTGAATGTATTATTAATATTTATTCTTTGCACTTTGTGGAGAGAAAACCTTTTTTAGGCAAATTGAATGCCTCGTGGCTCTATACTATAAGTAATTAAAGCATGGCTTATTACTACTGATCTAGGGGGATCGTTGTTTGCCAGACTTTTGAGACGGTTTTTCGGCTTTCATCGCCATTATCAGCGCTGATTTGACAACTGGGTTTTGGCTGGTGACTGTTTTTCTATCCAAGCCTAACTTCCGCGGCTGTTCCACACTCAGTGTTGCTCTAATGAGGTCATTAATATCTAAGTACCAAACAGCGAGTATTTGCGATTTTAATTTCAATGCATACCGTCAGTTTATTTGTTATCTTGTGCGTGCAGTTATTTATTTATTTACTTAAAACGCTAGTACAGTACGCGAATTGCAGCGCAACCTATGCATAAGACTATATTTTCTGTGAACCCGACGAATTGAGGATGGCATTGCTTAGGATCGTGAACCTGTGATAACGACGCGTCGCCTACTGCCAAAGTCGCGTACTCAAGAATGGTCATGCTTAGGCGCGAATTAAGAACTGTCTGTGGCTGTTAAAAACTTAATTTCAATTATCTGCCCTGTTTTTGAATCAATTTTCTTAATTCGGCAATAATCTGTCTGCCTGGAGAACTATACGAAAAGTTCAAGGATAGACATTTTTCACTAGCACAGATCTTCTAGTAAACACAAAGGCTGTATAGGGTTCACGAGAGAAAAATTCTTTTCCCAGAAAAGCTCATCAAGGAATCTACCAGAAGATACTATAAAGATATATATATTCATCTGCAAATTAGCAGAATAAATACACATAGCTTCTTTAAAAATTTAAAACAGTCGTGTATTTCTATATATAAAATAAATATTCCTGGGTAGTATTAATAATACACGATGTCATCGATAATCGAACAAAGGACCCCTGTTGAAAAAAACCATATAGTTTTTCAATATGGTTTAACAATGTGGTCAAACCATACGGAAATACCATACATGCATATGGTTTTTTCGTATGGTTTTTTCATATGGTTTTTCAGTACGGTTTCTGTATATATGGTTTTTTCATATGGTTTTTCCATATAGTTTTTTGATGATTTTTGCATGCGGTTTTTGTATCTGGTTTTACTATGTGGTTTTTGTATAGGGCTTGTATATGGTTTTTACGTGGGATGTTTCCATACAGTTTTAATAAATGGCTTATCCTTACCTTTATCCAAATGATTCTCATATATACTTCTTTGGTCTATGCATATTGTTTTTACTTGTGGTTTTTTCGTATTGTTTTTGCATGCTTTTACGTATATTTATTACATATTCTATGAGAGTCCCCGAAGAGGAGCTGGAGCAGCTCGAAATGTAGGACTGTTTGGTGGTGGGGGGCAGTCAGATTGTCCTTTTTCTAACAATTTTATTTTATTTTTTTTATCAGGTTTGGTTAATATTTTTATTTCAGATTCTACGTGGGTGATTTGAAACAAGGGCAATCTGACTGCCCATATATACAAATTAGTTGTAAGACCTTAAGACCGATAAAAATATATTATTAGTATATTATATTCCATATGGTTTCGGCATGTGTATTACTGTAGAGAATCTAGCCTGGAAACTCCATGTACACGACAGCTCATAAAAAATCGAACTTTACCGAATTTTCCAACCTAACCTCGTTTCACACCGCTACCAGTAACCCCAAAATCTAGAAACAGCTGAATTCTTCATTATTCATCCACAGATCACATCTTTATTGTACCCTCTGAAAGGGATTTAAATTCTCAAATAGCAAGAAATCTCGCTCGGCTAATTTTCAATCGATAATTACTCAATGAATTTTGATCGGATCGAAAAGTTACAAACTGATTTTTCACTTAGAATTTTCCGCTCTATCTGACGTCGTAGAGCCTATTCTTCTACCCTTTAACACCCGATATATGTACTTAAGAGATAACACCACCCTAGAATTTTCTAAAAATTGATTTTTTTTTTGTTTAAACAATACTTTAGGCTTATAAAAATAATATCCAGTTGGTTTTGTATTGAAATAAAAGGCTTAATACTCGATTTTGTCGCAGCGCCTCGGAGCGCGCGCCGAGCAGGTAAGTTCTGATTTAAATGCTCCTAAAACTTTAAACACGTTTTTCTCGAACACATTGCTTTAATATCATGGCATGGATCGATCATAGATTCTCTAAAGAAGTACATAGCCGTTTTTTGATTTGATGTAAATTACGTTTCTTATAAAAAATTTACTGCTCTTTCTCTGGCCAAAAATTCATGCAGATCATTCAACATTCCAACAGATCATAGTCATTAAAACCTATTAAATTTAATTCAAATTTTTTATGTGGCGACTTTGCAGATAGCCAAATACGAATTTCATGTTAAAATAACAATTCTCGAAATGGCGGATCCAATATGGAATAAGAAACTATGTTGATTATGGGCTCGGACAGCCAAAAGAATGAGGAATAAGGAACAAGAAAATAGCATTGGTTTCTATATCTATATGTACGAAAAATAAAAAGTTATTCCCCCATATTCCTGTTATTGCTTAATTACGCTAAATTACGGATTTATTACTTTTTCGATATTAACTATTGAAAATTAAGTATATGATATTGGTTACTACGCTTATCACGAGTAAAGTGGATTAAAAAAATTTAATTTTAATAAATTAGTGTAGACTAGGTTGTTAAAAAATTTTTTTTAATATTTTTTATAAAATGTAGGTTAGGTTAGAAAAATTAAAATTTTAAATGATATCAAGTTGCAAAGAAGAAAGCAGTAATGCCGCGACAGACTCAACTCGATAGGCGTGGAAGAACAAATACCAGCAGGAATAAGAAGTGGACATTTGGAAGATCAAGGAAGAGAGACAAAAGATTCTTCGGCAACATAGACGACAGTAGTGCTCCAGCTCCAAAACGATCAAGGACATCATCCTCTTCAAGAAAGTTGCAGAGCATCACAACTGATGACTGCAAAACAAGAAACAGGATTATAGACATCAACATTCTATATACTGAGTAAAACAAGTTCTTGTGCTGTAAGTAATGTTATGGAGAAGTGGAAATAACAGAATCAGCTTTTCGTGGACTTTTAAAATAAGCCTTACCTGCTCCAAGTGTAAGAAAGAATCAACTGTGAATTTGAACAAATTAGTTCGTGCAAGAAGCAACGCATTTGAAGTGAACTGTTCTATTATAGATTTTACCTTAGTTCTATATAGATTTTTTTATCGTATTATCATAATATTGATATTATGATAATGCGATAAGAGTCCACAGTGATTCAGTGCAAGAGATGTCAAATGCAATTTGGGCCACGTATTACCATAAAATATCAACTGATGAAAAGCTACAACATTATTTCTGCCCTGAAGGACATCAAAGTTGGTGCAAGTGGCAGAAAGAAAAGGCACGAGAACAAGTAAGAAAATTAAAGCATACCAGCAGTATTCCACCTGCAATTATGGAGACAGTGAAACCAGTGTATGACGATTTCACCAAAACAGAGCTGTTGACAAGATGTCTTGGACTTGAAACTCGTTCCAAAGACATAATTCAGTGGTTTATCTGTTTTTAAAATTGGTGTGAACATTGTTGTGGCAAACTTCAATGACGAACTTAGTGGCTTTCTCAAAATCGTGGAAAGTTTTGACATTCAACCTGGACAATCTGCCGTTAATGGGCAAGGACTGGTGATTAGAAGCGACTGTTTCATGCGGAGAGAAGGACCGTTTTCAGTACATTGGAATCTCGAAGGGCAAGAACAAATGAAAGAAATCAGTTGAAAGACTCTTACGGACCAAGCGCATATTAAATTATGTATGCACATAAAATATATTTTATTTTAATTAAGTTTGTGCGTTGAATTTACGCAAAAGCTTTTTTAATTATTAAACCTTCTTATGCGTAAAATTTTTTTCTCAATAATCTTTTTAATAATTTTTTATAATTTTCAGTTTAGTTTTATTTTAATAATAATTAATGTTTTAGGTTATTAGCATAATTTATATGCACTCTTAAACAAGTATTGGTGTTATTATTTTAATGGTGCTTTAATTTCTTATAGTGTTTTTATTTTTTATAGTGTTTTTATTTTTTATAGTGTTTACATTTTTTATAGTGCTTATATGTTTATGGTGATGTGGTTTTTTTCGGTCCCAGTTTTTTTAGTTATTTATCTATATTTATTTTTTTTTCCATTCATGTTTACTTGTACTCAGTCGCTTGGAGAGAGTATTTATCTGTAATAAGAATGCTAAAATAAAGTTTATATAATCGTTGGGGGAAGATATACGAGGAATAGTGCCGAGCAGCTGATGCTATTGGGGTAGGCACTTACCACTTTAACCCATTAAAATGGACCTGCTAATTATCACGATGCAAATGTTGTAAGCTAGGCTTATGCGCGGTGTACTAATACATATAAATATATTACATACAAATTTCTGCATGAAAATGTTTATTTAAATATTTATATAAATATAACATATTTCATTCCTATTTGCTATAAACTCTTCTCAAAATACCTAATCCCCCCTTTTGATTCGAGCTTGAATTTTATTCTTCCCGCCAGAAGTGCGTAATTTCCGACTGCGCTTTTATTCTACGCGTCACTCACACTTCCTACCAGTTCTTTTCTTTATATATATAATAATAATAATAATAATAATATTTATTGACCAGAAAAAAATTTTAGAAACATAAAATCCCATAGAGGTAACACAGTTACCTGTACATAGGCTGGCACATGAAAGACTTACAAACTAACTAGTAAACTAAATATCCCAAAATGCGAAAGATACATTTATAGTAAATAGAAATATATTTTATAGTAAATAAGTAGAAACAATCAATAAAATTTTACGCATATATAAAAATACAATTTAAATTTCTTTTTTACATACATTATATTTTAGCAGCCATTATTATTACTTATCCACCTTTTAAGTTTGTTTTTTATAATACTTTTATTATTTTTTTTTCTTATTGGATTTAAACACTTTAACTCTGCTGGTAGTGAGTTATATGTTTTGATTGCTATTATATAGCTGTTTTTATCACTTATAGATTTACTTGTTTTTGGCAGTATTATATTTTTATTCCTAGTTATGGATTTACTATCTATGTATTTTTACTTAAGATTATTGTAGTGATAGACGATTGATTCTAACGTGAATATTTGTTTAATATTCAAAGGATTATTTTGTATAAAAAATTTTTTATTAATAATACTTAATATTTTTTATTGTATTTTTTGCAGTACACTTATAGTGATTTGGTATACACCTCCCCAGGCTATTATCCCATAACTTATTACATTATGGAAAAATGCATAACATACATCATAGTTACATAATATAAGTAAATATGTACTGGATTCGAGAAAGTAAAAGAGTCTAACGGGTGCAAAATCGCAGCACTCCGTGGACGAGAGAAAGAGATAGATAGATAGATGTTTATTTATTTGCAATTGAATACAAAATTAAGTGGTAATACATTGTTTTGCAGAATATAAAAGTCTTCGTTTTCACTATTCTGTATAAAATGTTGATGACAGAGACAAAGACAGAGATAGAGATAGATAGATAGATAGATATTTGTTTATTTGCATATAAATACAAAATTGATTGTTAGCAATATACATATGGTTTTATGGTATATAAAAGACAGTTTTCATTTTTCGCTAATCTGTATAAATATTGCACTTAGGTACTATCTATGATATCACATATGTTCAAATTTAATACAAAAGTCAGTCTTATACAAAAATTAGTCAATAAAAAAATCAGTCTTCAGAATATTTAACAGGTAATATCACAGAGCGCCTTATCCTAAAATACAAACAAACAAGGTCAATCAAGCGCCCGATATCTATCGGTCGATTGTATTCTAAAATTTAAACATTCACTCATTGCATACATATATCCACTCATGCTAATAAATACACTCATACAATTAAAAACGATGCATAGGGGGCAAAACAAAATAAATTAACATAAAGAAAACCCATGTATCTGTCTCCTGTGTGGGTGTAAGTCTAAGATATTTGGCGCACAAAGAACACAAGCCCAGTCTCCGAGTGACTAGGGTTCGAGCTCGAGGAGTTTAAGGACCGCCGTTTTAAATCCGCAGAAAGATGGAAGGTTGCGCAGACTTATTGGGAAAGAGTTCCAATAGCGCGCACACTGAACCTGGAAAGAGTTCATACCAGATTCCGTGCGTACTCTTGACACCGAGAGTTCTTGTGCATCACCCCTGCTAGCGTACCTGGACTGTTGTTTACTGAAAAATTCCGCTAAATACCCTGGTGCATTAAGTCGAAGGATTTTATACATTAAAATGGCAGCAAGATACATCCTTCGACTGTCAACGCGCAACCAGCCCATGGCTATATATTTCAACACACAAGATAAAAAGAAAAAATTTTTACAATATTGCTTACAACCAAAAAACACAAATTTCATTATTTCTTTTTTTCTCCTTACCATGTACACAATCGTTCACACTTGTCACATGTTAAAAAAAAACTTATTACGTCTAGCTCCTTATGTAAGGAGAGACATAGTTCTCACCTCACACTTACAAAGGCACGTCTAGAATAATTCGAAAAACAGATTTTGTAAAGGTATATAATTCTATGAGTTGATCAATTCCTGGAACATGGTCTAGAATTCGATGAAATAAGAAGAGCAGTACATTTGATGACAATATGAATATTAAAAGAAACGGCTATTTATTATAACTTTAACTTACTTAAAAGTGGTTAGTAAATATTACTAAGAAACTGAATGTCTTCTTTTTTATTGATGGTATTTTTGCTGCAATTAATGTCAATCATTTCAGTAATTAGTCTTTTTTTATAATCTGCTTCTCTGTCTAATATTATTGTATTATTAAAATCGAATTCATGGTTATATTGCATTGTATGTTGAGAAACTACTGTATTTTTATTCACACTCTTCTTATGTTCTCCAATTCTATCTGACAATGACCGTTTTGTTTCACCCACGTATGATGTAGGACAATCTTTACATGAAAATTTGTATACAACGCCGGTGTTAACCCACTTACTCGTTGAATCTTTTCCGAGTACAATAAATTCTTTCAAGGATTTTTTGATGATCGGAATCGTGCGTATTTTAAACTTTTTCAGATATATTGTCAGCTTGTGAAAAATATTTTTATAGAAAGGTATACATATTTTAGGTTGATGTGTATATTCCGTGTTTTGTTTGTCAGTTTTTTTATTATCATTATTCGATTCAATTTTGTGCAATCTTTTACTAATGTGTTAGCCAAAATAGTAATTTTACGCAGTTTTTAAAATTTAATTTTACCATCTAAAATTGTTCCTCATACGATCGACTGAATCTACAAATTAGAGGACATAAACTTTTAATTTATCTATTAATAATGCAATATTGACCATATCGAACGCCTTCGCAAGATCGACGGCGAATAGGGTAGCCTTTTCGTTTTCGACGCCGAGGCGGATGTCGTCGGTGATACGAATGAGCGCGGAGTGGACACTATGGTATTTACGGAATCCTGATTGATAGCGTTCAAGTAAATTATTGCGCTGGATGTAGTTAGTCATCTGCTTGAAAGCAACGGCTTCGAGAAGTTTTGCAGACGCATTGAGGATGCTAATCGGCCTAACATGGTTAATTTCGAGTGGTGGTGTGCGTTTTGGAATTGGTTGAATGTAAGCGTACAGTCTGTGGACATTACATCTGTCCGAACAAATTTAAAAATTTCATAAATGTGGCAACGAGCGAAAGTACCACTATCGTAGGGCGCATCGATATCTTATGTATTTCGTATTGTTTATGGTTGAAACACGATCCCAACACGGCATTCAACTATAAACAATGTAAAATACGTAAGACAGCGATGTGCCCTATATAAGTGGGATCCCCGCTCGATGCCATATTTCCAAAATATTTAAATTTGTTCGGACACATGTAATGTCCACAGACTGTACCTCCAGGCAGACGGAAAAATTCCAGATTTCAAAGAGCAATCAAAAATATTTAATAGCACAGGTACAATACAAGGTTGACAATCTTTTAGCAGTTTAATAGGTATTCCGTCAGGACCTATAGCCTTCGAACGTGAGGACGAAATTGCTGCAAGTCTATAACAGAAACGTGCTGAAAATAAATCGCTTGTCGGGTCCAATTCGAATAGTTGGCCGAGAATACGTCAAATGAGAGGCATCAAAGTTGCCTATAAAATGCCTATTAACTTCGTCAACGCTAGCCGGTAGAGGATATGATTCTGAAACCTTTGAGGTTAATCCCATTTCACTTATAATTTTCCAGGTTTCGGCGGAATTAGCTAGTACTGTTGAGTAGTTTGTTTTTATAAAAATGAGAGATGCTATTGCGAATTAAGATTTTGATACGGTTACGTATTCGTTTAAAATTGGTTTGATCATCTAATTTGCGAGTATGTCTTAAGCGATTCCAAGCATTATTTCGTTCTTTTATTAAGGACTCAATCTCCAGGGACATCCAAGGTGAATGCCGTTTCTTTGGCGTATAGGTGTGATAAGGTACGTGAACATCATACAGATGGGTGATCACGGAGGTGAAATAATCGACGTAGACTCAAAAGGATACAACGGTCGATTCATTTTGTCAAGTAGCGCATCAGCGCGACGTGACAGTGTTTACATATTTTTTATGGTGTTTTCATTTTTATGGAGTTTTTATTTTGTATGCTGTATTGATTTTTTATGGTGCTTTCATTTTTTAAATAATGTACTTCATAAAAAAATATACTACATAATCACTTGTGCGTATAACATATGGTCCTTTAGTATGATAATTATGTTATTTAGTTGAAAGTCGTAAGTATAACGCCTGTTGAAAAAATCCACCTGCAATCCACCTGAATATCCAATCCAAAACCCAGTTCTTAATCCACTTCATAATCCAGTACAAAATCCACCTGGATATCCAGTCCGAAATCCAGACAATAATCCAATCCGATATTCAGCCCAAATCCAGTTCATAATCCAGCCCGAAATCCAGTTCAAATCCAGTTTATAATCCAGTCCAAAATCCAGTTCTAAATCCAGTTCAGTATCCAGACCGATATGCAGCCCAAATCCAGTTTTAATTCCAGTTCAGAATCCAGTCCGATATGCAGCCCAAATTGAGTTCATAATCCAGTCCCAACTCCACCTGGATATCCAGTCCGATATCCACTAGGATATCCAATCCAAAATCCAATCCAAAATCCAGTTCTAAATCCAGTTCTGAATCCAGTCCGATATCTAGCCCAAATCCAGTTCCTAATCCAGTCTGAAATCTACCTAGACATTCAGTTCGAAATCCAGTCGAATGCACCTGGATTCCATTTCCAGGAGGATTTTTTTCAACAGGGACAGAGGACAGAGAAAGACTTGTTACACGTAAGTCAACTTTTATTAGTCGTCTCTCTACTTTCTGGTTCAGTTTTTAAAAGAAACCTTATAGTAAAATAGAATTGATTCTGTTAATGGGAAACAACTTGATACAAATCAACTAATACCAGTAAGATGTAGGCAAAGCGATTTCCACATAATAATGTTTTCATTCAAAGTAGAACTTGTTTTACAAAAATTAAATAAATTGAAGACTTATAAAAAGTTTTCTCTCGGAGAATCGATTCTGAAAATAATTGATAAGGCCAATAGCGAGCAGAAAATATAAACAAAAATTCGTGAATGTATTAGATTACCCTGTAAGATTTTTTAAAATTTTTCGACAGAAAAAAGCTATTAATTTTTAAAAACAAAAGGATTTAGAGAACCAGAGAATTTTGAAATTCGAAAAACTTTCACTGAACTCATTCGAGGAAATAAAACTAATTTCGTAGAATCGCCAGTTTTCGCTTACTTTTAAATCACTCGTTGAAATATTTCTTAGAATTGTCTTTAGAAAGTGATATAATTTCAAATGTGATGCAAGAAATTCTCGAAAACAAATGTAGTAAATGATATGATAAACGAATACGTATTACCACTTTTTGTATATTATAATGATATTGAGGTTGGAAATCATTTAGGGAGAAACAGTGGTACAAATAAATTCGGAGCAGTATATGTTTCGATTGCTAGCTTGCCTGCAAATATTGCCTCGCTTTTAGAAAGTATTATTTTTTCGATGATTGTGCGAAGTGAACATATAAAACAATGTACGAATGAGTTTATTTTTCAAAAGCTTATTAGTGAATAAAACTTTTTGAGAGAATCAGGTATTACGATAATGGTTGATAATGTTTTGACTGTTTTTAAATTGCAAACCGTTCTTATTCTCGGCGACAATTTAAAACTAAATGTAATATGTGGCATGGTAAAATCATTCAAAGCTAATTGTTACTGTCAAATATGTACAGCCCATTCATTTGAGTGCTCACAATTATGTACTGAAAGTAAAATACTATTGAGGGCTTCAGAAAACTATCGCTCAGATTTATTGAAAAACAATAGCAGCGAAACTGGGTTGAAAGAAAATTATGTGTTCAATCGACTGTATAATTTTCATGTTGTAATTAATAAAAGTGTCGATTTAATGCATGATGTGTTTGAGAGTATTTGTATATATACGATACATGCTATTTTATAAGAATTCATCTTAAACTTGAAATTATTTAATCTTGAATATCTTAACTTGTGAATTCAAGAATTCGTTTCGCACTCGGATGATACAAATCAGCCCCCTACAATCGCATTGAACAGATTTAAAGAACAATTAAATCTTAAATTCTCTGCTGCTGAAATGTTGCACACATAAGAACTTTGATGCAACTAATTGAGAATTTAAATTCTGCATATTTACATTTTTATAAGGCATTAAAACCGAAATAGCACTTTTTAACACATTACGCTTTAATAATATATTTATTGACCGATGTGAACCTGGCCCCCGAAATTACGTACATAATTGCATTTAATACCTTTTTAAATGCACTAATTGCATTCACTGTTACTTTAATTTGCTAAATTTGCTTATTCCCGATATTTAATAATAAATCTGAAAAAATGTATTAGTTAGCCCCCAGGTAAATACTTAATATACAGCGGCGATTTGGGGCTTAAATTAAAGAATTTAATTTGCTAAAATTGATTGTGGAATGATTTTTGTAATAAACTAATTGCAATAAAAAATAATTAATATTATTTGTTTACGCTTTATGAGCAAACGAGTTTTTCGGAATCTGTTGTTCCGAATTCCAAGTTCCTGCATTCTATTCAAAAAGTGGAAGTATAGCATTTAAATTTAAAGCCAAGTTTGTATATTCGCCATCATTCTACTTACTCACGTAAAGAGATTACTTATTCAAATTTTGTTATTAGTAATACTTACTGGAAACTACGACTAACAGCAGTAACAGCATTAGTAAATAGGTATAACAGTATATGTAGAGTAGAATGATGGCGAATATTTAAAGTGAGCTTTAACTTTGAATGCTATACTTCCGCTTTCTGTTTGGAATGTAGGAATTTGGAATTCGGAACAGCTGATTCCGAAAAACTCGTCTGCTAATAAAGGATAATCAAATAATATTAAGTATTTTTTATTGGAATTAGTTCATTGTAAAAATCACTCCACGATCAATTTTAGCAAATTAAATTCTTTAATTTAAGCCCCAAATCATAGCTGTACATTAAGTATTTACCCGGGGGCTGACTAATACATTTTTTCAGATTTATTATTAAATATCGGGAATAAGCAAATTTAACAAATTAAAATGACAGTGAATGCAATTAGTGTATTTAAAAAGGTATTGAATGCAATTATGTACGCAATTTCGGGGGCCAGGTTCACACTGGTCAAAATAAGCGCGGACGCCGCGGACGTACGAGAGCGCGAATAATAGACCCGCGACAGCTTTCGAAATAAAAAACACTTGTCCCTTGTCGACCTGGGATTCTTCCAGGTATGTAACTTAATCTAAATTACATTGTATAAACCACTCCTATCAAGACTACTTTTATACTCGGTGAAAAATCAATACATAGCTATGTGTATAAAAGCTATTAAAATCTTGTTAGACCGTAATTTGTATACTTTTTTACAAACGACGCTGCAGTTATACTTTATATAGTCGACCAACTGTAAACAGAACTTTTTGCTGAGAAGTTGAATGTTTGTGGTAGATGCATGGGTATAAATAGGTATTTAGATGATTTCATACGCTGCTATAAATAAAAAGAAAGTAGCAAAAGCCATTTAATAGAAATAATATTTGAACCTATAGCGATTTCTTGGAAACAAAAATCCAATTTTATACGTTAATTTACTGAATATAATAGTATATTCTAATATAAATAGTACATGGTCTGATGCGTTTGCATTGCATATCCATTTAGAGTTGAAAGTAATTAAGTAAGAACACTTTGGAAAGGAAAATGCGTTATTTGAGAGCTGTGTAAGAAAGAAAAACTAGCAGAGTGAGAAAATGGAAACGTCAAAATAACGATCAACACATGATAACTGGAGGAATCCTTATTTCCCATGAGTGATCAAGTGGATTCTCGTTTGATAATGCAAATATTACACCCTGACATCTGAGGAAGAATCATAACAACTTATTGTGATGCTATCAAAGTATCCAATGCATAAAGAAATAGAAAACTTTATAAAACAAATTTTTGCAATTTTCAATACAATACGTTGAATTGAACATTTTAGCTTTGTTAAAGATACTTATATAATCGTATAAATATGTGAAGGATTTAAATATAGTACTTGTATGGATCCATGAAAAAATTCGCCGTTGATAGACAATAATTTTCTTCGAGATTCATTTAATGGTATGATAACATCGAGAACTAAAGGTAGCATTCCCAATAGACTAAAACATATCCCAGCTAAAGTTATAAGTACTCTGTAGAAAAAACCGGTTTATTAAAATAACATAATCAAGTACTTTTTCAAACCATCGGTTCGCTTGAAAAGTTTCTGTCTCGAATTTCAAGTCTCTATCCCGCAAACACTTTTATTGTTTCATTCAACTTTATATTAGTAGAAATTGCATAGGTAAGTTTCTAATTTTGTATGAATATTTTTCATTTAAACCTGGCTTTCTGTCTAAATTACATCGATTGGATAAAAAAAATCTGATAATTTTGCGAGCAAGAGTTGATTTCAACGAAAGAAAACAAATGGGTTCGCAAACTAGAACTTTTCCCAAACTAAATTATGAAATAGAACCTTTTTCTGCTAAGCTGACGAAATGTGTTTATTGAATACCAATATACTACAAACCAATGTAACCAAAGGTCTTTAATTTTGCTACATTAGTAAAATTTATCAAAATTTTTCTTCCGTCAAAATCTGTTAACTGTCAACCAATTGTCAACCAGTCGTTCATACTTATACTTTTGTTATCTACAAAATGTATGTATAGTATGATTAAGAGGGTAACCTTACAGTACATATATACGTTGCTTTTAGTACGTTATCATACTCATAAAATTTTAAAGAATTTTTTTTTTGTTTTATTTATTTAATCTTATTTTTAAAAATAATTAGTTCTTATACTTATTATTCAATAATTGTGTTTCAGGCTTTGCATATAATAAACTTTGAAATGGCTAAAGGAGAACCAGTGCAGCGTGCTAAAACAAAGTGTACAAAGTTTAGTGCGAAAGAAAATAAACATACTATAAATAAATTGAAAACTAAGAATAAATCTTAGATCTTAGAAAGAATAGTCTTGAGGACCTCAAAAAAGCTCTCCATGCAGTGAGAGCAGAAGGAAGTCAGGCTGCAAATAAATTTGGTATTCCAAAAACAACTCTTTCCCACATAGCACGAAATATTTCTGCAAGGTTTCTGCAAGGTTTCCATGAAAGGTATGAAACCTTTCAGAAATATTTCACTGAAAGGTTTCTGAAATATTTTTATGTCCGCTCACTGATCCGACGGAAATGTTTCATGGAAACATTATGGAAATGTTTTCGAGAAATGTTTCAGGAAAGGTTTTTGAAAGGTTTTTAAAATATTTCAATGAAGGATTTGCAGTCGCATGAAACTTTCACGAAATATTTTTAAAATATTTCAGCAATATATTTTGAAAAATATTTCACTGAAAGGTTACTGAAATATTTTTATGTCCGCCGACCGATCTGACGGAAATGTTTTCGAGAAATGTTTCAGGAAACGTTTTTGAAAGGTTTTTAAAATATTTCAAAGAAGGATTTCACAGTCGCATGAAACTTTCACGAAATATTTTTAAAATATTTCAGCAATATACTTAGAATTATTTTTTAAAACCTTTCAGAAATATTTTTATGTCCGCCGATCCGACGGAAATGTTTCATGGAAACATTATGGAAATGTTTTCCAGTAATGTTTCAGGAAAGGTTTTTCAAAGGTTTTTGTAATATTTCTGAAATATTTCAGAAACATTTCATGTCCAGATTATTTATTTTACAAAGACTAAATATTATATTATATCGCTTTTATATTAATGTTCGCACGCTTCATAATTTTTCGCAATTAAATTAAACACTTAAAAAAACCTTTTCTTACATTGGAATATAAGTCTGGAATCACATGGACGAGGCACAGCCTTACGCGGAATCTATTCGACTTCAGCGCGAAAAAGAGATTATTTCTTAAACATTATTTTAAACACATTACAATTGTATATGTGGTATTATTTTTTTGAGAAAAATAAAGCATTTTTTTTAATACTTCTTTTAACCTTTTTCCAGGCCGAAGGAATTGTGCAACGGTACAGATAAACCGTATA
>UELU01136962.1:0-26440 GCA_900490025.1 Megastigmus dorsalis
TTTTAATGTGCACAAAACTCTTGTGTATAACAATTATGTGCATAAAAATAATGTGTATAAAAACATTTGTGCCTGATAATTAAATACAATTTAGTTATAAAATATTTGATTATTTTGATGTGCACAAAAATATTGTGCATAATATTTTTACAAAATGTGCACAATATTAAGTGCAAAACTTTGGAGCTTAATAATATTTCAGTGATATTTTGTGACAAAAATATTCTGCACAAATATCTAATTATTTTCAAATGAAAAAAAAACAAAATTATTACTCACTCGCTGTGCACAATAAAAGTGTAAACGATTCTTATGAGAAAATATGTGCACAAAATACCTGTGCAGATTTTTAAATTATTTTACGTGCATAAAAATTGTGTGCTTAAAATGTTTGTGTACAACACTGAAACAAAATTTATTATAAAATATATTCATTATTTTAATGTGTGCACGAAAATCTTGTGCAAAATATTTAATATTTTTAATTTTTTATTGCGACAAAATGTGCACAATATTTGGTGTACAACTTTGCAACTTAGTAAATTTTCATTAACATTTTGTGTCAAAAAAAATCGGTACAAATTTTTAATTATTTATAAGTGAACAAAAATTTATTACACTTTTAATGTGCATAATTTGATAAGTGCACAATCCTTATGTGCATAAACCATACCATGTCAATTGAACTAAGATGTTTCTATAAATTAATATAAGTAGTATTTTACTTTTGATTTGGTATAAAACTGGTTTTGAGGCATACAAATTTGTATTTTCTTTAAAATTCCGGTGACCACAATTACCCACTGACCCCCATTACCCCAGTCTACCCTATCAATATAAATTAATAGCTTTAACGAACGACTGAAAACTACTTGCCGTCGGCAAGACGGACCTCTAAATTTCAACCTCAATTTATATTAAAAAAATATTTTTTTTCTCTAAGTTTAAATGCATAAAAAGAATCGTTGTTAACAAAAAAATCTAGTAATAAAAAGAAAAATTCAAAAATATTTTTATTAAATAATAAAATTTTGGCTGCCAAAGTGACCCTGCCAGGCAGGCATACTCGCCTCTACCCTATATGTGCTTAGAACTGATTTATTGTATGAATGCCAGTGGATAACCTATATATGCTGGTCAGTTCTAGATCGAAAATCCCATTCTCTTATTATACATCGGCTATTCGAGCAAAGCAGGCGAGCTGGAACTGGATTAAATTTCGTTCCTCTGTGAACCACATGCCTCGAGAGCCTAATTTGTTACGACAACTCTTTCCTTTCAGCTGCATATTACATATAATACATTCCGTTCTAATTTTTACCATAGAATATTGCAATAATACAAATATGCGTCTCTCCCCATATTTATTAAGAAACATTAATTTTCCAAAAGCCCATTGTTCTCCAGGTCTCGTTCGTCAAAAAACCTCGTCGCGTATACCTATCTACCCTAGAAATCTCGTACGCAACATCTCCCCTTCATTTTTTTTCCTGTGTTTTTCTTTTTTACTAGAAAACATGTATCCCCTATAATAATCGGAGAGAGAGCTTGTTTATATCGACACGACGTATTTGTACGGGTCGCATCTTTTGTGAATCGAAGGAGGCGAAAGGAGAGGAGCCGAGAATCCAGGAGAGATTCGTAATAAAAAAAAGGAGGATGCACAGCACGAAGGGAGAAGGAGAAGGAGGAGGGAGTAAACGTGGGTGTAGATGCAGCGGAGATTACTCGTTGGGTCTCGCGGAGACGTCTGAGCTGAGAGAGAGAGAGTCGCGTGGCCCTTTCCCCACTGCTCGCGTATACAGTCTCGCATGCGTGCATTGATCTTCTCCTGTCTGCTTCTTCCTCGTATACGCGTGTGTGTATGGTGTATATACGTATATAGGTATATTGGCCAGATCTTATTTCTTTGATCTGATTTTTTGTACTCGCGAGGAGCATGACTAACGAGATTCACGGCTCGTTTGAGATATGTGCACGTATATAACCGACGATGAAAGCTTGCGTGGAATGCGCAGACGAAATGTCAGTATATCTTTTTATTTGCTTACTTCTCAAAGAGGTTCTGATCGCTCATTTTATTGTTACTTTTCAAAAATGCCGAGATTCTGACATTCGGTTGATTGGTGATTTAGTTAATCTATTGGAATGCTATTGGAGTTCGAATTCTCGATATTAGTTAAAAAAAAATAATTGCTATTTTCTTACTGAGTCACTGATATTCGAACTTGAGTAACAGCACTCGCAAAGTAAACCCCCAGCAAGTGCAGACCGCAGTGTCTCATCATCAAACAATTCAAACTCAATTCTCTCCTATCTTATCTCTCATCGATCGAAAATAGAAAACTGCACCGCTCTATTATTCAGTGCAAACGCAACACTTCGCGTACCTTTGCCTCGGTGCGAGTGCAATAGCCTCCACTGGCTTATCACTGCACCTGTGTCCCTTATCAAAGCTCATACTCGATTCCGCACAATGTCGCCAGCGAATAGCTATACAGTCGCGTACTTGCTTTATTGGCGGAACTTTGTTTCTTTTTTGTGTGTTTCGTGCCGCACACGTTATCGTTGATTGTAAGGAACGAATGTTCGTGTTTTAGTTGAAACTTAAGTAGCGCTTGCGAAATTTGTGCGTAGGGTATTCCCCGAATACAGCAATGTAGTCTCTACAACTGGTTCCATTGTTATCTTGAAATAAATCGTTCCTAGTAAAAAATGTTCAGTAGAGAAAAGTTTCGTTTCTTGTGCTCTAGCGTTTTTGACCAATTGTCCACTGTTGTCTTTGAAAGAAATTGGATTTAAAAAAAATTGCTCAATGTAATAAATCGTTGAATTTATCGTTCCATTAAATATTAAACGGTAGGATATGAAGGCTAGGTCTATCTTCGGTTCGTACACCTAATAGCACATATATCTTTCTCATCAAGCTTAAAATGACTTAGAATCAACATATATTTTGTAAAATTTTAAACAGAAAATTTTTTATCAGTGAATTAGGAAATCAAGTAAATCACCGTAACAGTTCAAAAAAGATGTATTTCTTTTAGGTTTTGAACTTCATCTCTTTATATATTTGATTAAGATCGTTATTTTTCTATTATGAATAGAAACGATTTTTTGATATTTTAACTGTCAAAAAAAGTACACATCTAAACATCGAAACAATAATTAAATAACAATTAATTATTTATAAAATAAATATTAATTATAAAATAAATATTTGGAAATTATAATAAAGTAAGAAAAATTAAGATATTAAAGTTTAAAATAGCTAGGTTAAAGGAAATAGCACATTTGCCATATTATATTCCCTCAAATACACATTAAAAGATAAACTCTACATCACTCATATTAACGAACTAAGTAACTTTTCATTACTATTGTTTGCTTCAAATAAATTTATTTACATAACATGTTTAGAATGGTATTGTGTCTTCAATGTAAAACAAAACATACATAAAAAAATTCTTTTTTTAAGTTATTTTAATACATACCTTTCAGAATCAATATTCAAAACTCTTGTTGAATAAATATAAACTTTAAGTGCTTTGTGCCACATATTGATTTTTTGGCGCTCACACTTTTTTCTGCGTACAAAATTGATATTTAACTGGACAGAACACAAGCTAGAGGTCATCATGCTTCTAATAATTAATTTATAATTAAGTATACGCATACAATAAATTATTGCTTCAAAATGAAATTTATTACTTATCGTTGGTTCATTTGTGCTTCAATATTACCAATATCAAATAATATTGATGCAAGTCTCAAAAGCAGTATCGACATTACAAAAAATCATAATAAAATATCTGCAGTTTTGGTATAAGTTAATTGAAATATGTACGTCCCTATGAAAATTGTATTCATATATATTATATGACCTATAACTGAATACATATTTCTTTTTAAGGGAGTTGTTCTAAATTGTATTAATATTGAAAAATTTAATGATGTTATGCTAATTGGAAATTTAAATAATGATGACTTTTACTACCTGAATTCAATTCAATTCATAGAGTACTTATGTACTATTATAAAAACAGTTTGAAAATAATCCGTTAAGTTATTTGAATTGCACTATTGCTGCACGAGTAACAAAATTTAGATTGCATTATACAAATAGCTTAAAAACAAGAATTATTATAATATGTTAGTAAAGTTGAATGAATCGTACTGTGCGTATGTACGATTAATAAGTTTTATACTTAAATGATTAAAGATTGTTAGAAAAATATAGTATGCATCGTACTGTGCGTGTGTACGATTAACAGATTTTATATTATAAGTAGCTTAAAAATAACAATTATTATTATATCAGAAAAATCATTCGAATCGAACTGAGAATGCACGATTAACAGGATTTTATGATATTGTTTGAACTTACTTAAAGATAAGAATTATTGTAACATTATATTATATCAGAAAAATCTTTAGAATCGTACTGTAAAAGTACAATTAACAGGATTTGCAGATATGTTTGAAGTTACTCAAAAATAAGAATTTATTATAATGTATTATTATATCATAAAAATCATTCGAATCGTACTGTATGTGTACAATTAACGGGATTTTCAGATATATTTGAAAAAACTTGAATAAATTTAAAGGAAAATACAGTAAATCAAAAAAACTTTTATTTTTAAAAACTCACTTTATATGTTTATTTTCACCAATGCCGTGAGCCAAATCCAATTTTATAAAACTTTAGGAACTTATTATACAAACGCGTATTAAAAGACAATATTTTTCGCTGAATTTAAAACTGGTAGAAATCGCTTGGATAGTCAGGGATGCTTGATAGAATCCTTCCTCGCTGTAGTGTTGCTTGTAGAATCTTGGATTGCCTTGTCGAGTTGTCGAATTTTGAACTGATGTCGTCGCGTGTTGAGTTTTGACTAATTGTTCTGCATAATTTTTGCGCTCTATATGTATATACCCTGCTCTGCGTGAAAAATCCCTTAGCGCTGGAGTGGAAGTAATATCACTCTCCTTGTCCCTCTCATGGCTTCTTATGTGGAATGGTTCTTGATATTGACATTTAAAGTCTTAAATATTACAAATAATTATTGAGTAAAAAAAAGAACTCTTAATAAACCAACCACTGATAATTGTTATTAATATAAGCATGCATATTTTGCAGCTAAACTTATTTAAAGCATTTATTCTGCTTTTGGTAATGAAAAACTGTTCTAAACAATTTTTTAAAAGTTAAATCATATTTTGTTTCTTATTTTTACTCGCACACATAATAATTACTGTTAATAATAAACCAATTATTTACGCAACATAATACATTTCTATATTATGTAACGGTCATTATTACAAGGATTTAGTCAGCATTTAGAGTTTCAAATCGTCAAATGCTCGGTAATGACCAGTCAAGACTAAACGTCAAAAGTAAACAAGAGTCGAGAGTAGCTTTTTTTAACATAACCTCAATATTTTATGCATTAAACACCAAATTAAGTTTAATATATCAAATTAAATATGGTAATATGAATATTTATATAACCAATAACATTTATTTATATTATTAGATATCAATATATCAGCTTAAAATGAAATAAATTATAATTAATCAGCAAAGTTTTAAGGTAGTTTTAAGATGAATAGGCATGGCTGAGAGGGTCTGGCCATGTTTGGCTCATTTCACGAGACTGGCGAACAGGAAACTCGTTTTCCTCTGTCGGATTACTTTATGAGTTGTATTACTCTGTAATGTAATGTACTGTTACTCTGGAATAAATAAATAAATAAATAAATAAATATATCATTTTAAAATAGCCGAGTCCTTAGCCAGTTTGTGTTTCAAAACTGTGGCGAAATAGACAGGATTATTCGTCTACTAGACGGGTAAGCTCGCTTAAAAACTCGCGAATATAATCGGTAATGGGTAGTAGCTGGTCATCAACTCGGCTAAATTTCTACCAGGGTTACTATTTAAACTATATAAAATAATAATTAATTTATTAAAAATAAATAACACTAAATTGATTGATATTGAAATGGTCAAAATTTAATTTACATTGTTGTAACAAAAAGTAATGCTTGTGTAAATTTTATAATGCATAAATGAGTTTAATAGTAAATGACGATAATTGTTGTAAAAATATTGGTAGTAAATATGAATCAATTATAGTGTTTGTTTGATCGCAACGTTAAATTAGAATAATTAAAGATAAGAAAAAATAACGCAATCTTTGTATATCGATTACAATTTGTTACATTTTGTTTAAATTAAATTGTTAATATAATTTTCGTCGCTCCTATTTGACAATAAAAGGTGAAAAAATGATTATAAAATTTCACAATTTAAATATTTATTAACTAGTTGCTGAGACACATTCATTATTCCTATTATTGTTATTAGTATTATTGCATGATCTAACATAATTGCTAAAGTTAACATTTTGTATAGCACTAATAATTAATTATATGAACTGTAATATTTATTGAGCCTTATAAATTAAATTTTATACTTTAAATAATAATACTAAAATATAATGCTTATGTTAATACGTGGAAACTATTTAAAAATTATAAGTTCTTTGCGATTATCGCTTGCGAATACGTGTCATCTTTTATCACTTCGTTGAATTTGGCTTAGGTATCTGTTAAATGCATATCAAAATAAAAAGGCGGCTCTTGCTTATTGGGTATTGTTTCACTTAAGAATTCCCGAGATTAAAGTGAGGATTGAAATATGATAAATATAATCAAAGTGAAGAGACCAAATTTACCATGTGATCAAGTTCAAAAATATTTTTTTGTAAAGGAGCGAACGACGTTACAATACACATTGGCTATCTCTTTCTTTCTATTGAAAAGGGGGGGGGGGGGGGGGGGGTAGATCTCTCGACTTCTTCTCCTCCTCATCATTGCAACAAATCACCCTTCCGTTACTTCAAAATATCCCTGTTTTCATTCGTTCTCTCTCTCTCGGTCATATGAATTCTATACGTAGAAGCTGGGATAGCGACATACCCGACCAATGACAGAGGACGCGAGTTCAACCGTTCGAGATGAAGTGCTTCTGTGTCACTGAGAGGCTGCCGCGCACTGCCGTTGCCGCTCGTTAATCCCCCACGGGGAACGAGGAGAACTGGTGTAGGCGGCTTTCCGTCGGTCCATCAGGGAACGTCGATGACCCAGCGAGTGAGAGCGAGAGAGAGAGAGAGAGAGACAGAGAGAGAGAACTGGCTCGCAGCCAAAGTCGAATTAGCTTAACGAGAGAGAGGGCAAGAGAGACAGAATATGGAAGGAAAAAAGCTCACGGCCGATGAAAGCGGGACGGTGATGTTGGTGGTTTGAGTTTCAGCTGGATGTACAGTCGTTGTTGAAAGGTTGCTTATAGTTAAAGAATAGCTAATGTGGTGTTCATGATAGTGTATTGTGAGTTAATTACTGAACCATTTTGTAATTGTTACATTGGTAAGTAAAAGTAGAAGACTTTTTTTTAAATGACTAAAATGATACAAACTGCACAATATCATTTATTAATTCTTTCCTTCTGTTTTACTATGAAAATCGTCGTTAGATCACTGTTTGATAGCATAACCGATCCAAGAAATGTTGTTTTGCAGTCGCAGAAGTAGAAGACTTTGAAAATCTCTCAGAGAATCTTAAGACATTACATTTTTTAAATTCCATATGAAAACTAAAAGGTAACTTCCTTACGATTCTCAATTGTCGCCTACGCATTTATATAATAGCAGCATCAGAAAGCCCCAAAACTTTTACCCACTCGTGCATTTACAACTAAGACTGTACGACCAACAGCAGCGATCGAGGGAAATAAAAATAAAGGAGCTGAGCGGGCGATAGAGGAAGAGGGTCGACAAAAAGGAGGAAGAGAGATAGCATGGTACAAATAAAGTGAGAGTCCAGCTGTACGTAGTAATTACGTGTGTCGTGAGAGAGTAAAAGAGTAAGAAAGTAAGAGAGAGAGAGAGAGAGAGAGAGAGGAGAGAGAAGGTTGGCAGAAAAAGAACGATTGCGATGTTAACCGATGCCAGGTTTTTCGTCGCGACGCCGCCGCCGGTGCTGGTAAGGCGCAAGTCAGTCGGATGTGGAATATCTCGCAAAGGGACATTCGGTGTGCACGAGCCCTCCCGCGCATGTGCCCTACATACTCCCTCCCATCACCCTCCGAATCTAATTGTTTCACTGGGACGCCGCGGTCATTATCCCAGCTCGCGAAAAGAAGCAGCACTTTCACGGATAATTAAATTACGTCTCGATTTTTCATTCAGCTTTGCCATCTCTGTTTTCGTCTATTTTCGTCTATGTGTATGTATATGAATAGTTTTCATTATTTTTACACTGCGTTGTATGATTACTTGACCGACGTCTATTCTACATTGGGAAAGTTGTTGAAGAGCTTTTGTGTTCAACTAAAAAATGAAATTCAGTGTCAGAAACTATTACCTGCAGCGATGAGTTATTACTCAGGCTCGATTTATGAAGACGGTCCATTATATGTTTGTTTGTATGTGTGGAATGTCTCGAATATATAGGAAAACATGCTGGGAGCCAATGGAAGTAAGAATATTAACATTCTGTATATTCGAAAATTCCTATCGATGCCTGAAGGACGTGCATACAATCCACCAAAATTGAAAACCATTATCGTAAAATAAATTTCGTTGTATTATGAAACAGGTTGAAATTACATTTACTTATCAGACTAACATTTTATAACTACAAAATATTCGAAGGAATTCACATGGAACTTAGAACAGATGTAATCAAAATCCAAACAGCTGCCTAAATCTGGAAATCTATTGCAACGTGTAAGATCACATTGGCGAATGAAAAAAAAACTGGGATTAAATTAAGTTTTTAAAAACAGAACCGAGCGCGGCACTTTAGTAAGCTCTCAATCATATTTTCATCGGTGCAACCAACTCGTCAAGAGACAGAGAAAGAGGTGATTTCAAAAAAACCGAAAATCAAGATAAGGTCGCACGCCGGCAGTCGTAAGGAATTCCGCGTATTGTAATATTGTTTAGAAAGGCGAAGGCAGCCGCATGCGCATTTGGAAAACGAGTATAAGACATATTTTTCTTGTCGCTCCTCTTATTCTCTTTCTTTCGACTCGTTGCAGAGATAGAGAGAAGAGAGATGACTAATGAAATTTTCCAACCCTTTTCCAACACTGATGGCAGGAAATTTCACGGGTTTCATTCAATTTTCGAACGTCTAGTCTCGGCTGCTGCTTCTCGCAACGTGCATTCCTCGACTAATTATCGGGCATTCCTCATTATCACGATTCCGATTTAATCATACCATTTTTTTCTCTTATGCAGGAGATAGACTGTAAGAGTTTCTGCACTTAAAAATAAACAGGAACAAATATAAGGAATAAAACTAGTTGTGTTTATGATCTCAGTTTTATGTCTAGCCTCTAACCTATCTTTACGGAACATATGCGAGACGTCTACTTATTTAAATATACCATCTAAATTTCGAAAATTATTTGGAAATCATAAATATAAGTGATATTTATAATTACGCAAAAAGAAGGACTCATATAATAACGGTTGTAGTTATGAAAAAAGTTACGAAGACGATATTTAATGAAAAAAGGAAGAAGTCAACCCAAAATTATTAAGTAAATTATTTCCTGCATAATACGCTTTCGGAGTAAAGTGAACGAGAATAAGTGGCATCTATAATTATAAATCAACATCTATAATTGTGCATCTAACTCGCTTTGCTCGTGCGCAAACGTTCACACGAGAGTACAATCACTTTATTGCACTAGCATCGAAATGTACTATTCTATTTTTAACAGTAGTAAACTGGACTACAAATAAATATACATTTATTGCATCTTTTTATTTATAATAAAGAAAGGTTCGTATTTTTTGTGAATGAAAAACAAAAGAATCAAGCCGAGTGCTAAAAAATAGTAATCTATATTGACTGGTAATAAGCTCGTTCATGATTGTCTTGGAATTTTTATACGTATATCGAGTTTTTATGTAAGATGGCGCCGATTTGGATTGGTTAATTGTAACAAGGAAATGATTAAGACTCAGTTTTTATTTCGTATATTCATACCGAGTTCGTGGAAAAGTAAAAGAATAAACATAGGTATAGGAGACATAAATGTTGAAAATATAAAATGTTTATGTTAAGATGGTATTTTAGAGTACGTACAAAGTTTTTGGAAGTATAACTGATTTATTTATGAATTATATATTATTTATATATAGATATATTGGCAGCGGTTTTTTAAATAATAATAGATACTTTTGGTCGTATTAAAAGAGTGAAAAAATTCTATACTTAGATTGTAAAGCACGCTAATTCTGTCAAAGGTGGAATGCCATAAAAACAATGGATTCACTGATTTACAGTCTATCTCTTGCATTAAAGAAAAAGAACGGTCTATCTGCGTTAATCGAAATTCTGATGATGAGGAATGCCCGATAATTAGTCAAGGAATGTGCGTCGTGAGAAGCAGCAGCCGAGACTAGACGCTCGAAAATTGAATGAGACCCGTGAAATTTCCGGCCATTGGCGTTGGAAAAGGGTTGGAAAATTTCATCAGTCATCTCTCTTCTCTCTTCTCTCTATCTCGGCAACGAAAAAAAGAGGTACGAGAAGAAGAAAACCTTTTCTGCGTGCGCATCCGCCATTACCTTTCTAACTATACGCGGGAACGAGGCAAAGTATTTCCTTAAATCTGCCGGCGTACGACCTTATCTTGATTTTCGGTCTTTTTGAAATCACCCCTCTCTCTCTCTCTCTCTCTCTCTCTCTCTCTCTCTCTCTCTCTCTCTCGACGAGTTGGTTGCACCGATGAAAATATGATTGAGAGGTTACTAGAGTGCCACGTTCGAGTCTGTTTTTAAAAGCTTAATTTTTAATCCCAGTTTTTTCCAGATTTGTGCAGCTATTTTATTTGGATTATGATAGCATCTATTCTAAGTTCCATGTGAATTCCTTCAAATCTTACAGAATTCTTTCTTGCATAGTATTTTGTAGTTATAAAATGTTACAGTCTGGTATGTAAATGTAAATTGAAGCTATTTCACAATACCACGAAATTTATTTTACGATAATGATTTTCAATTTTGGTGGATTGTATGCATGTCCTTCAGGCATCGATTGGAATTTTCAAATATACAGAATGACAATATTCCTGCTTCCGGCGGCTCCCAGTGACACGGAAGCACTTCATCTCGAATGGTTGAACTCGCGCCCTCTGTCACTGGCCGAGTATGCCGCTCGCCATGTAGACCAGGGTAAAGTGACCTCAACATTGCATAAACTAGAATCTAATTTTTTCTTTTGAGTAAGAGTGAAGGGGAAGCTGGGGCACTAGTGGCACCCTAACTTTAATTTAAGATTGTAGTCAAGTACTAAAAGATTCATATCACTACAAGTAAGAAATAGATATGGATAAATACATCTGGAAATAGAATCTACAACTAAAAGATTTCATTTCATATTATAATTTATACTATTAAATCAAAAAGAAAAACCTCCACTATAGTGCTCTACATGACCTGCGAGTAGATGG
Source organism: Megastigmus dorsalis (assembly GCA_900490025.1). Taxonomy (NCBI): domain Eukaryota; kingdom Metazoa; phylum Arthropoda; class Insecta; order Hymenoptera; family Megastigmidae; genus Megastigmus; species Megastigmus dorsalis. The sequence continues at coordinate 11,537 of UELU01136962.1, forward strand.
CAGGAGGGCGGGGCACGAATAACATGGTCATTTTAAAACATTTGTATATTATACATCTTTTTTACAGTACTATAATTAATAATTTTTAAGAAATTAATTGTTCTACGAATAAAATAATAAAAAATAACCATTCACGACTCCTTAAATTAATAATAATAATTAAGTATAAACAGAGCACGCTTGCATCAGCCCATCTTTCTTTCTGCTGTTTTAAAGGTTAGAAGAGATCAGCCGAGACCAACGTCATATATGGGGTAAAGTGATCCGTAATTATTCGATGTAGTTTTTTATTTAAGAACGTTTGGCAATAATTTCGAAAATATAAAAAAATTCTGAAAATTTAATATGTTATGCATAGTATTAAGAAACTATTCCATAATTATTTTCAGGTTTATTTACTGTTTCATTGTTAAACAAATCGAAGAGAAACAAAAGAAATTTAACACGCAGTCTTAGGGTACATTCACAGTGAGGAGCCAGAGTCGTCACTAGTCACAACTAGAACTAAGTCGATGTAAGGCGCTCGTGTCGAGTCGCAACTATAGTTGCCTCTGCTCGCAACTCATTCACAACTAGATGTGTTTGTTTCGAAGTTGATGCGACTCGACATAACACTAGCGATGACTAGACACAACTAAATAACTGACATAAGTCGACACGGTGAATTGTTGTCTATTCGCATTTAAAATGGCTTCAAATATGTATTTTTTATATTTATTAAAAATATTTGTAATAAAATAACTCCCCGTAAGAGACAATATTAAAATTAAATCAATAAAAATATTTTTTTCTCGCTTCTGTAAATTTTATTAGGCCTTTATCTACAAATCTGTCAATTTTCGTTAAAATCTCAATATTTAAACTATTATCGATAGAATATCCTTAAGTTGGCTCGAACGGTGGGTGCCGTATCAAATTGGGGGCACGCTACTACTTAAGGGGCATTAGTCTGCGTTCAAGTTGCTGGTGTTCAAAGAATATTCAGTAAAATGTTCCCAAAAAATTCAGACAGATTCTTCGAGTCTTCTAGATTTCTACGTACATTGTAAAAGTAAAAAAGTGTTTTTCTGTTTACGCCATATGAATGTGCGCTTACAATTTAAGATCTTAATATTATAAAGACAAAATTTAGGAAGCCATCTAGGTAAATAGAATTGCACCGCGGCCTTAAAGTGCTAAATGATTGAGAATTAAACTAGCTTTCATTCTAATATATACACATTGGTTTGTACTTTCTATGTTATTTTTAAAAGTAAAGACTATTAATTTAATACTAATAGTGAAAATGCATAGGTAGCATTAATTTTACACTTTAATTGTGACAAATAACATAGAAAGACATGATACAAACCAAAGTGTCTATAAGAATGAAAGACCCGCGCAAGAATAATTTGTATGGCTAATAGATTGTAAAGACTATCTCCAATATTATATGGATAATACTATGACGACTATACCACAGAAACTGAGCAATATTTACCCTAAGTTTTTGGAATACTCTGGCCAATATATGAATCTGTAGCTCATGTTTGCTAAAAAGTTATAATGTTATTTTTTATGTATACATGCATAGCAATTTTTATATTTACAATGACATGAAAAATAATAAATTATTTAGGGATTGGAAATTATTATGTAAAAAAAACTATGCAAATAATGATAGTAAAATTGCTTTTGTACATAACCAATAAAAATTAATGAATGTTATTTACATAATAAATATTTTGTTACTCATTTTCGATAATATTTACTGGTTCAACAATATATTGTTCTGCTCTATCTTCAATAGACACATTTGAAAACAACTGCATTCTATTAATTTAACATTTATGCATTCAATATCTTCTGAAATGTTTATGATTTTATGGATTGCATAATAAATTGCTTGATGATTACAAGTTGGTTTACAATCACAAGACTTTTAATAAGGGTTTAATCGAACCAAATTAGTCAGTATTATTATTTTTATATTTAACATAAAAAGATTTAGTGTTTAACGGCTGGCAGAATTCAGACATATGCAAAACATTATATTTATATAGTTTTTTCAAAGTATACACTTTCTTGCTACAATTATGATCATTGAAATATCGAATGACGTAAAACAATTGTTACATCATTTAGTAAGTTATTATAATTTACATTTATTAAATTATTATTTTTCATGGTATACTGTAAATATAAAAATTGATATGCATTGTACACATAAAAAATAAGAAATTCACTTAATTTAACTTTTAAATAATTAAGTATCTATAATTAAAAAATTTTCAAAATTCATATTCATACTAAATAGCACATTTTTGTGAATAATTGAGTGGCATTAATGGTATTGTTGAAAAAATGTTTTTTTTTCTAAAATTAGAAAAAAATATATATAAAAAAAATTCTTTTTTGTAAATTATTTTAATACATACCATTCAGAATCAATATTCAAAGCTCTTGTTAAATAAATATAAACTTTAAGTGCTTTGTGCCACATATAGATTTTTTGGTGCGCACACTTTTTTTCGGCATACAAAACTTATATTTGACCGGGCGGAATACAAGTTAAAGGTGACCTCAAGCTGTTTCTATTAATTACTTTACTTAAGTATTCATATAGAATAAATTATTACTCAAAAATGACATTTTTTACTTATCGTTGGTTCATTTGTGCTTTTATATTATCTATATCAAATAATATTGATGCAAGTCTCAAAAGCCGTATCGACATTACAAAAAATCATAATAAAATATCTGCAGTTTTGGTAAGTTAGTAGAAATAATATATACGACCCTTTATGAAAATTGTATTCTTATATGACCTATGACTCAATACATATTTCTTTTTAAGGGAGTTGTTCTAAATTGTATCATTGAAAAATCTAATGACGTTATGCTAATTGGAGATTTGAATAATGATGATTTTGACTACCTGAATCATCAAAGTCCATCTTTCACGATTACAAATGTAGTTAAATTCAACGAAAACGTTATACTCTATGATCGCGAAAATTACAATAAATTTCAGAATGTCAATGAAAGTACCATAGACCAGAAAAAATATCCTGCAAAATATATTGTTCTCAGTATTTCTACCAGTACACAGCTTATGCTTACGATAGAAGATTTAAGATTCTCTATTTGGTGGAATCATCACGCAGTATTTTTATTAATCAATAAAAACGTTCAAAACGGGTGCAATCAGGCTTTTAAGTTCTTAAACATAGTATGGAATTTTAATATCCTATCTGCAGTTTATTTATGCATAAGTTCTAATACCAAACTGCTTATCTATACTTTCAATCCATTCGCACCCTTAGCTCCGGTCTCATGGAAAATAGTCCGAAACTTAACGGCAGGTCAAAATAAGTGGACGCTATTTGACTTGGCAATCGACGATTCATTGCATCAAAATAGTAAGTATATAAACATGAATAAGGACTAATATTTATGTTGTAAATTTGAATTATTTTGCATATATAGATTCCTACTCATTCTGTGGAAACTGGTTTTTTGATAAAACTAAGAATTTGGATGGTTATAACATTAAAGCTTTATTTCATGAAGTGGAGTATTTGAATAGATATGATCGCACTAAAATAGGACTAAATAGATTTCTTGGAGTTCCATTCAACGTTTTTTACACAATACTCACTTCACTCAAGGCAACTGCTACTTTTAAAATTGATACAACTTTAGGGTACGTTGATAAACATGGCAATGGCCATCAGGGATCCTTAAAAACTCTTCAAGACGGTGAAGGAGATTATATTGTAACTGCAATGATGTTACGTGATTACTGGTATTTACAAACATACCCATATGAGAGTAGTGGGATATGTCTATCAACCATTAAAAACAAGATTTTACTCGTAGAGCAACTTTTATCTGTTTTCGATTTTCAAAATTTCTGGCAAATTTTTATTATATTGTTTATATTAGTTATGCTACTAAAATTTTTCCTAAGAATGTCTGTATCTTTATCTATATTACAATGTCTCCAAATGCTCGTAGGTACAGCAGCAAGTATCAAACCCAAACCTGGCTATGCAAGGATAGTTCTTATAATGAACATAATAATATTTTGGATAATGAATTCCTATTTTCAAAGTTTTCTGCATGCATTATACACAGTACCACGATATTATCCAACTATCGATTCGGAAGAAGATTTGATAAAATCCAACTTAAAAATTTATGGCGTAACATATTATAAAAAATTCATAGCCAGTAAAGAACTTCAAGATCGTTATGAAGTAATCAATAGCGTTGATGTTACTAACTGTTTTCACCGTCTAGTACAAGGAAAACAAATATGCTGTATATCCGGTTGTAATAGTGCGGGAGTTTATATCGAAGAAAGTGATTATATTCATATATCCAGACAAGATTTAACGTTTTTACCACTGGCGTATACTTTTAGGAAAGATTGGCCTCTCAATTTAAAATTCAATCGAATTCTATCTAAGTTATTCGAAGCAGGTCTAATTGCGTTGATTGATAGAAGAGACAGACATTCTGTAAGAAATCTCATCGCTAAAATTAATGGTTACCCACACAAAAACAAATTATTGACAGTTTGCTGGTTCTTATTATTATGGGGTTTTATATTGGCGCATTGCATATTTTTTTCGGAAATTATGTACAATAAAATTGTAAAATGTGATTTTAAAAAATACTTACTATCGTTGTATCAAATACTTAGAAATTTGCTTTATAAAAAAAAAGAGGATACCTAAATTTCGCAGTAATAAAATTCCAAAGGGAAATTAGCAAGCTTTGACAACATTTAAATGAATGAAAGGATGTGGAATTTTAAAAAGAATCAAACCCTTATTAGATATAAAATATTATATAAATATTTTTTGAATTTTTTATTCTGTTTCTAAAACATTTCTAAAAACTACTGTTACATATATAATTATGTTAAGTGAACATCATAAATTGAAAAAAGCCGAATTTTTCAAATTAATATTTAATCCACAACTACAACATAAATAAAATATGCATCAGTCTACCTCGCCAAGAACATAATAGAAAACGTATCACTATAAGTTTCAATAGTTGACCAAGAAATATCGATCTTTCTTGAAGATTTAAAATTTAACATAGAATTAGTTAATTTAGAATGAAAAATGGATATAAAAAGAATTCATTGGTAGAAGTTTCTATTACAAATTACAGTTTGGAAAAGGTTCGATCTCAACTCTTCAGTTTGGAAAAGGAGCCACGCACACATTACAAAAGTCTAAAATTAGACAAAGTAAAATTAAAGTAACGAATTTAAAAACTATTAATCGAGCAGCAAGTTTTTTGTGCATTTAAATTTTAGAAAATGGATACGCCATCAGCAAAGAAAACTATTGCTATCCATTCGATACTCTACCGCTTACGTAAACAAATCCCACATAACCGTCAGAATCCATCATCTATTCGCATAATAATCCATACATCCGCAACGGCAAAAAAAAAACGACCAAAGCCATTCTGAAAAAGCATTAAGAAGACGTATTCGAAAGTTTCACCTCTGCGCTGCAGCAGCAGCAGTCCTACAATGCCATATAAAGCACTCGAGATTTACGCGAGGTCGCATTCCGATGGGTCGCGTAGTATATGTATTTACCCACACCGATCCAGTATTTTCGTAATTTACGTCCCCTTTTTCTTCGCACCTGGCTCGGCAGTCGTAACGCGTACAGTACTAGAAGCGATAAGCAAATGCTCATATGGCCATATAGACTTCCTAGTCGAAGCGTTTCGTGCACGCGTGTCCTCGGAAACGATTTGGTTGGTAATCGGTAGATTACGACCGGCGAACGACGTCAAAGGCTGCATACCGCAGGTGCAAGCTGCATTGCCAGTGAGTCATGTGTTATAGGCGTTCGCGCGCCCCGCGGGGCAGATAAAAAACAAGAGGCGAACGTACTGTTATTTGGTGTGTGCGTGTGACTGGACTGGTCAATAGTGTGGATTGTCAAAAATGGAATTGATGCACCGTTGAATGGCGATTCAAGTTCACTATGTAAATCTTATGCAAGTTTGAATAAATCGATGAAATTAAATTACCGTTTGAAATACCTTTTTTTTTTCTTTTACTAAAAATAGCAAGTTATATCTTTTTTCGACGATAGAAATTTCTTCAATAATATCGTGCTATAGTCAAAGTTACAGGAAGTAAGAAAAATACGTTTCGGTAACGAGATATCTATCAATGACAACGAAAGTTCAATCGTCCTTTAAAAGACAGCTTGCTTCCTCGAACGCGTTCGTTTAAATTTCCAGCATCTATATATATATATCGACAGGTCGACACTTATCGTCTCTCACGAATCTTTACCTGCTGTCAGAAGGGCCTTGACTATTACCGCGGGGACAGAAAAAAAGCGGCGACTGCTTGTTTTGCGGCCCGGGAGTGAGCGTTTAGGAGTCGCCGCGCGCTCGCCAGTGTATTTCCGCCTCCGCTGCTCGCGCGAGCTCCACGATAAAAGCGATTATCGTAAAAGACGGTCTGTGTCGGGTGGCCATTACAGAACTTGGCCCAATTAAGGCTATTTCTCGTCGACGCCGCTCTACTGCTGCCTAGTCGGGCGGTCCTCTCTCTGTATATACACCGGTAGCTGGTATAGTATAAGGAAATCCATATAGCACCGGTGGACTTCTGAAAATTTCTTATACGACTCGGTTCTTGGGACGAGGCTTAATTTTCTATACTCTTTCGGAGCTCGATGCGTATATATGTGTGTGTATAGCTGACGCTCAGCGTGAGAAAGAACTTCATTTATTTTTATTCACTTATAATTGCTTTTACGGATTAGATCGTCGGTTCTATAGTTTTTAATTTTGACTGTTGGATAAAATCGTTTAAATTGAATTTAAGGAAAGTCTTCATTAGCATATCTTGGAGTTTATTAAAAATATCGATCGCGTTTAATCTCATATATCAAAAAATACTATATTTCCAACTAAGGTCTGAAAAAGAATCTGTTATATTTACATACTATAGTCACAAACAGACTGCCCTTATGACAAACTTTTCGCACGCATATATACTTGCATCAAATCAGGGTACATTACAAAACCATTCAAGACGTTCTTCTAAGAAAAGTAAGCAAATATCCTCGCCGCATTCAGAGAATCTCTGTTTTCCTTGGTCGCGCGCGCGCGCAAGCAAGCAAGCAATTAAGAAACGACCAAAGCCAAAAGGAGAAATAAGGATGGAAATGTAGCGTATAAATGCTTGCTTTATGAGGCCTGGAAAATATACGAGCATGAAATCGAGTTGCGTGCGCACGGACACAATGGGATGTGATGCGCAGGGATACCTGAAAAGATGCGCCGAGCGCACCCGTCGCACGTATATATATATATACAAGCCCGAGAAAGGCATTCTCCCAAAGAGGAAGTGTGTGCAGCGAGAGAAAAAAGAAAGCAACAGCAGCAGCAGTAACAGCGGCCACAGCTGGACACAGGACTCACCTTTTACTTTTGGAAGGAAGGAAGAGAGGCCAGGAAGAAGAAAAAAAGAGGGACGCGCGGAGAAGCATTTCCCCAATTTCCCTCGGCCTCGGGGAGGAGGTGTGTCCGACGCGTGGCCCACCCGGTAGTGTCTGTAGTACGGACGGCGGTCAGCTCGGCCATAGATTCACGTGCGCGCGATTAAAGGCTGGCAATGTATTTACACAGGAGCCGACGATCCATTGTCGAGGTGCGCAGAGAATCGTTGCATCTTGCCGGAGTCTATGGTGTAAAAAGAGAGCGAGAGAGACGCATACCCACTTTCTTTGGGACTTTTTCAGCTGGGGGGGGGGACTGCGTTTAGAATGGAGAATTTGTGTCTCGCTCGCGGACGACTCTGGACGAATTATGTGAAAGTCATTTTACTATAGAGATGGAAAGGTGGACAGTGGCTTTTGGCACGAGTATTGATTGCCGATCGGTAGTCGGACAGTGGGACGATATTGTATACGGTGATTTTACGCGGAATGGGGAAAAAGTAGGCGTGAAATCGCCAGTCGAGTCTGTTGAAATGCTCGCGTTTCTTCGTGAAATATAAATATATATGTTGGACAGAGCATTCGAGTTTCTTCTTTGGCGCGGCTTGAAATGGACGATGGTTAAGCTGCAAAACTTTATTATTTACCTACTATGTTGACTTTAACTAAATCAAGTTTGTAATTTTAAATGCTTGGCATATTATAGACTTTGAATAAAAACATTTTTGTTAACCGTGTTAACTGTATATATTTAGTATAAAAAAAAAACATTTTTCTCAGTATCCACAGAAATATTTAAGTCTTCTAATAGATTTATATATATGAAAGCAATTCTTCCAACCGTATTATATTTAAAATAAAATATCTTCATTTTTTGAATAAGATGTGTTCTCAAGAGTATATAGATGCATTCCCAAATAATTAATCACGATTTGTAACAAGTTGTCGAAAGATTCAAGTACGCGCACTCGAAATAAAAAACCATTAATCAAGATACGAATAACTATTACATGGCGGCAACTCACCACGCAGTACCCCGAAAACATTTGGCAAAAGTTCCGTTGAAAAAAGGGGGGGAAGGGGCGTGTGCACGTGCGAATTTGTCGAAATCCAAAGCCCATTTGTCGACGATTCGTCGGAGTAATTTGTCAGAAGGACCGAGGCCAATCATCGACAAATCGTTGTCCTCTTTGTATGATCCGACCTGCTTTTGTGGACGCGTGTACTCCACCCACAAATACGAAAATGTCGCCCCGCGGCCAGGACAATAATGCGGCTCTTCGTATTAAAAGGCTGCTTTTCGGTGAAAAGTTTGCGGAGAAAAGAAGCGACGGCGACGCGCGCGGAATTCCATTTTTCACCAGTATCGATGATGTTTTCGTTGGCAGCTGAGTCGCCTCTCTCGTCGTCTATGTAAATCGACTTTTAATAACAAACTCGAGTTTTTAGTGACTCGCCGCGTGAACGCCGACGCTTGGTTTTACGAGGGCAAATACAGATCGTCCTCCTTTTTCAATGCGTTCGAACGATCTTGCTATTCCGAAGAATATTATTATGAAATTTGTATGCTGCATTGTCAGATTTAACTCGCAGTGGTTTATTTCAAATATAATAACTCGCATAACTATTGAATAACGTTTTCACATAAAATATCTTCACTTCATTGCAAGGTTTAAGGACCGTCGCTATAATCTCCCATTACCACGAGCAAATCAGCCGCGTCTTTTTCGTGCCCAAAAAAAAGGTCTCCACCATCATTACCTTATTAGTATAAAACCCCAAAAAAAAAAGAAGGAATTTTTCTCGTGCGTCATCGATCGCAAAAAGGAAGCAGCAGTGGCCGCGAGACATTATATACATCCACAGCACAAGCAGCACCGAGTGCATTATATTCATTATGCGCGAGGAGCGTAAAAATCGGGCACATGTCATCAGGCCGAAAGGGCGCGTATACATATACAACCGAATTACAACGAGTGTCTGCGGCCTGTCAGAGCTGGAGAGGAAAAAGGGCCGAGGCGGGAGGTCCGGTAGTGGCTCGTCCCAATTAAGATCTCTCCCGATTAGCGTATCTTATCTCTCGCGCGCGACTTCGCTCGCTTATCTGCACACCGAAGCGAGACAGTGACAGGTGTGCGCAGTCCTCGTCTGGTCGTCTGGTCGTCGTGTGTCCGCGCGCCGCCTCTGCAGGCTTTTACGAGCTGCGTGGACTCGAAAAGGAGGAAGCCGCTTACGACGCTCGCGCCGTTCGATCGTGCCGCCTTCTTTTTATCCCTCCTGTCGGACGCTGCAGCCCGCATTGGCGCGAATCGTCTTCTCTTTCCTTCTTCTGTTACCGCATCAAATTTTTCTTTTAATAAATTTAGTATTTGAGTGGTGTGCACATCGATACGGTATTTAATATCTATTTAAAATTTAATGCCTCTTTTTTCTTTATCTTAGTTTCAAATGAATGACGATTCGCATACGCAGGATTTATTATAAGTAGAGTTATCAATATTTAAATTTATCCTTCGCTCAAATTCTCCGTTGCACAGTCCAGCCTATATATATATTGTATTGCAAAGCCGCATTTAATGAATTATAAATAGAACCCGACTTCCTGATCCCTGGCGGTGATTTCACGCGCGACACGACCCTTCCATATCGCCAACTCTGCATACGCATGTAAGTATTTCGCACGCACACGTGTTTCTCTTTATCGAACGCTCGCGCATGTACACCATTGCACACACGGCATCCAAACATCCCTTTTAAAGCCATAGAGCACGTATGTAGCTCAATGCTGGCATACATGTACCGTCCGCTATATGCTCTTTACTAATACTTCCGGCGTTACTCCGAGCTCAGCTGTGCAGTCGAGCACGAACCGAGAGCTAGAAAGTGAAGCTAAAGTAGAGAGAGAGAGAGAAAAAAATAGGAACGCGTATACTGCACGAAGAAAACGGCGTGTGTACGGGCGAAGGTGAAAAGAGAGAACGTGTACGTATATATACGAAATGCAATTTAAAAAGAATTTAGATCCGTCGGAGATAAGACGCATTATTTCGTATGTGTGTATATAAATATACGTGAGAGGGTCGGCCTTGCGCGTCTGTATAACCGAATTAAAGGGGAGGAAGTGGATATATAGGCTCCCTTTTTTTTTATTCCTTTCTCTTTTTAGGGGGAGGCCAAGTGCGCGTGCGATTTCCAGATCAAATAATGCAACGAGAAAGAGAGAGAGAGAGAGAGAGAGAGAGGCGACCTGTTATATGTACGAAGAAAGTCGCGTCGAGGGTCGCGTAGAACGAGAGACTTTTTTTTTTCTTCGTCGGACATTATGTTTGGGGAGTGCTTAAAGAAGTTTAGGCCGCGTCGACGACGGAATCAACGGTCGGCTACGTATTGAAGTGGCCTCTTGGTCGTCGCCGTCGTCGTCGTCGTCGCTACACACGGAGTTTTCCCAGTCTCCTTGATTTTTTTTTCTTTTTTCTCTACCGGTTTCTCACGTGACCCTTTGTATCCGCTTTGCTTTATTTCGATACTTACCGGCTTTTTATTGGCTGTAGAATCCAGTGAAATATTAATTACGTGTATTATGTACTTCACTTAAATGACTAAAATCTATAATAAGTAATAAATGTTTTAAAATGTCTATCGTATTAAAGTAAAATTGCTTTATATGAAATTATCTTGTATTGAAGGTACTGCATTACAATAAAAATCAACAAAATTTCTAAATATTACAGTGATAAATTGATTAAAATTTTAGATGATATTCATGATTTTGCAAATAAATCTTTTGAACAGAATTTAACCTTTCGAATATTACCCATTGAAATATAAAATTTTAATCTATTTGACCAATCCGCAAGCCCTCTTAGAACCAAAAGTCCTCAAACTGCACTCCCATCGAAAATTCCTTTTTTCAAAAAACCCAACCCAACCCTCCACCACCTCGAAAGAGTATATACAAAAGACAAATACTCCAAAAATTCGTTCACACGCTGATAAATCTCGATGACAGAAAAAGCCCTTAGCTCCGTACGTTTCTGCTATGAGGCTTACGGAATAGCCCATGTATCTGGACGACCAGCTCTTACCGCAGCAGCAGCTACCCTACTATGTATACGGTTGTAGGCATATGTGTATGCGTGTGTGTATATGTGTGTGTATGTGTCTGCGCGCAGTCGTCCTAATGCGTTTTCGATCGTGGAAGAAGGACAAATAGTACAAGAAAGCCGAGGCTTGAGAAGGGCCGACGTTGGTCTGCCGACGATGATGTTTGATTTCGCCTTTTCACTGCGCCTTGTAACCCTCTGTATGTCATTCTTCCTCTCTCCTCCTCCTCTTCAACTCGAGTTCGCCAGTTGTATGTGTGTATATATATATATTATATATACGAATGTACATTTTGACTCGAGATGATTAAAACCTTATTTAGAATCGATTTGAATGTACTCGTGTATATTGTATTCTATTATTTGGTCTTTTTTCTAATGTATATGAAGCGAAAGACAATAATTTATTAAATTATAACAAAATGAAATGCTCGATGGTATAAAAAAGAATTTCGCAGCTTGCGTGCTGACTGCTATTTGTTTTCTAGGCCAGTTCGATAAACGGAATGATATTTTTGCAGCGTATACTTTTTATATTCTTTATGTTCATATGCAGGCCGAGCTTTTTATTTTGACATCAAACGTGGCAATTCGTATACAATAGCTTTTTATTGCTCGTTTTCAGCTCCAAATTACGAATGGTTGTCGAAAAATTAATCTTCTTGGTGCAGAATTAGACCTTCCAACGCTATTCCCAACGATGTCATATACGTGGAAAGTGAATTAAAATATTGAATAAAATGGAAAAACACGTCAATGTGCATCATCTATTGATTGTAAAACGAATAAGATTATTGACTACAAATAAAATTTTTAACGTAAAAAATTGGCATTTGATTGTATTTTCACTTCAAAATAATATAACTTGCAATAAAACTATCGCTCTGGTAATTTCTAAAAAATCAAAGGAAGTAAAAAATTTGTTTACTCTATAATTAAATGAAAAAAATCAAAGCATTTGTACATAAATAGAAGAAGGAATAAACATGTGTCTGTGCGAGGAGGATAGAAGAAAGTAGAACAGTAGGACTTGGGTGGGTCGTAGAGCCGGTGTGAGTATAAGGCAAGTAGTTGTAATGCATAGAGGCAATAAAGAACACACAGAGTTTTTTTTTAGCAGTGTATGAGCGTGTATTTGACAGTGTTTCTCTCTCTCTCTCTCTCTCTCTCTCTCTCTCATACGGCGGCACACAGTAGTTTAAGAACTCGCAGGTATGTATTTGCGATTTGCGTTGGAATGTTATTTATTGCTAGCTGCGACCGGGCGAGCCGTGTTCGTTTTTTACATTATTATTAGTATTTCTTTTTCTCATTTTTGCCATGGGCATATATATCGTCGACGTTTTTTTTTTCCTCGTTGGACGACACGTAGATGCGTGCGACTCCACGATATAACATCTGTTCCTCATTGCCCCCCATTTTTTTGCTTGTTTTATTCGTATGGCGCGTATATTATTGCTTTTGCTTCTTTATTTCAGATCGGCCTCGATCACCGCTCAATTTGTTCGTACAGGCGTGCTCACACTAATTTCAATCCATTTTATCCATCGATCCAGAATTGTTCGAGACAATGTTATAAGTGATCGCTCTCTCTCTCTCACACTCTCTCTCTCTCTCTTTCTCTCTCTTTCTCTCTCTTTCTCTTTTTCGTATATAATGTATTTAAAAGAATATACACCAAGTGAGCACACCTCAATTTTTTTTTTCAATGATTAAAAAATTCAACTATTAGATTGAGATTAATACTGAGTTTCGTTCAAAGTTTTTCAAATTTTTTATCTGAGAGATGATTAGTTTTTCTTTCCAAGGGGGATTGTTACTCGTCACTGCTAAACTTTTGTCAAAGAGCTTAAAATACAACTTAAAATAACAATTATATGATCAGTCGTGGCCGCAGCCTGTGGCGTCTCTACGTTAACAAGAGCCAGGACTGCGGGATTCCATTTTTTTTTTATTAATTAATTATTATTATTACTTTACCTTGAGAACTTATCTAAAGCTTAATTTTTAATTACAAGAAAAATGTACAGTATTCAATAAATTAGCCAAGTGAATAAATAAATACATGGTTGCTTGCCTCGTCCGATTAAAAATTTGAAAAAAGACACTATTTAAATGATGGAAAGTGGGATCCTATCGCGCTCGTCCTACCGATACTACATCTATCAAATCATTCGTAAAGTTATACGGTTTTTTTAATGTTAAAAAATTTTTCACAACGGAGACAAGCGCAAATGAATCCCATTCCCTCGATTGTTTTGTTTTGTTTTCTCATCCCACTTAAAAAATATACACATTTATATTATGTACTCAGTTTGTATGCAAAAAGGTCAAATTCCTAAATCCTCACGAGTAGCCGTTTAAAAATCGTCTTTTGTTTTATTCGCCTCATATAAAAGAATCAGAGTGTGTGATCCAACCATCTGAACTTGTATGTCATACAGACTCCCCAAACACGCCTTTCGATCGAAAAAGTGTGAAAATTCGTCACCCCCGTAGTCTCCTGCCCCCGTCCATGTTTATTTCGACATTTATACACGATCAGAGCACGCCCGGGTACATCGACACATCGATTTAGTGGGTAACGGAGTATGTATGCCTCTATATTACAGCGCGAATAATGTAGGTGTATCTCACATGCTCTCTTCACGTCGTATATAGTTTTTTTTTTCTTTTATCTTAATACTTTTTTTTTGTTTTGCTTTTTTTCTCTTTGTTTCGTCATCCGTTCCCCTTCCAACCTGTCGTCGTTACAATATCGTCGTATCGTCGTCGCTTTATCGTCGTCCATTATCATAATATCTCATTCTCATTCAGCATCCTTATATCATACCTTCTCATCATCATTATTATTATCATCATCATCGAGTGTCTCTAACAAGTCAGTATTAAATATCTTACAATACACATCATCTGTTCATATATATTTATTTATATATAATATTTATATTTTACCTTTTTGTTTTCTTATTATTCATTTTCTTTTATTAAGTTATACTATCTATCTAGGGTTGTCAGATTCTTCTTTTTATCTCAAGTTCGCAATTCATTAATTATCGTCATCTTTCTTTTATTATCGATTACTTCTCTTTCTCATTGTTCTCCGCTCTTACTTTTTTTTTTAAATTTTCGTTTCCTTTCTTTTGCTCGGTCGCAAGAATTAGTCGATGGCGAAAGTAAAAAAAGTGACGTTCGACTCGCAGCCAAGTCATTCGTCAATCGAGGTTTTTTTTATGTTTCTCCCCCGCATTATTATTTCCCTCCCCTATCTCATTTGTATATATATATATATCTATGCATTTATATATATATATATATATATA
>UELU01136963.1:0-32755 GCA_900490025.1 Megastigmus dorsalis
CTTTTATTCTTTTTTTTTTTTCGCGATGCGCTCCAAGCTTTGTGAGAGAGGACGTGCGCACGCGCGCCGATGGGAATCTACAGGAATACGCCCGTTGAAATAACTGTTATGAGTCTTCTTTGTTACATATTCATTTTGTTTAATACTTTTCTATACGAGTTCAGATGGATTTGAATCACCGCTCGGTGATGTATTTTTTTTTTAAATTCGTATTGTATGAAAGCACATATTTGTTTTTATTTAAATTTACTATTTTTTTTTAGTAATAAAACTTCCGTTATTATATCACTTGTAGCATTATCTAATTACTGCGTAAGATTGTAATTTATGATAAAGGGAGAGATAATGCAGCTTTTATTAAAATAGCCGACTTTGCATTATACCAATTAATAAAATTATAAAAGTAAGCACTGGTTTTCAATATAACGAAATATTAGTTTTGGTTGCAGAGTATAATGTTAATTGATAATAAAAATCTTTTGGCAATTGTTTGCTGGACCTAATTGAAATTTCAAATAATGTTTTTTGCTTGTGTACAAATATTTACAGCTCGCATACCCTCAATCATGTTATATTGCCCAAAAAACGCTAACAAAATGTTCTTACTAATTATTACAGTATATTTTAATACAGGTACCCGAATTATGAGGTTTTCAGTGAAAACAGTATTATAAATTTTCTAAATAACAGTCATAAACTTCGATTAATATGCATCTCTTTTCACAAATATTTGGAAAGATCTTATTCTGCAAGCAATTAAAAACAATTGGAAACACTTAATCAACATTCTTCCAATGACATTAGACAAATTTATTGATGGTATTATTTTTTTGTTTAATTCCACATATATCAAATTATGGGATTTCGTACAAGTATTTCGATGCTGATACATAAATTTGACTCCACATTACAGAAAAAGCTTTCACGCGGCTCTAAACCATCCAACTTTAGTCAATACCGAACAATCTACAGATTCTCATCTAATTGAACCAATTTTTAATCTCAACGCGCACAGTATAACATTCGCCAACAATTAACCTAAGCACGCAAGCGTGAAATGAACATAGAACAGCCGCGGCAAACTACAAATGAATTGGAAACGATAAGCATAGCGCAATGCAGTGATGGACGTAAATTAGATCTATTAATGTGCATGTTGGCAGAATAAGATTAAAAGCAGCCGCACATCCGAACGCTATAGGTGGCGCGTAGAGTCCATACACCTGTAATAAAGGACCGCGGTGGTATCCTAATCAGGTGTAATATATGTGTAGGTACGCAGCAGCCGCCTCATTGTCCGATTGATTTTAGACACACACACACATTTGCGCGCGCACATCAATGGCCCCGTCGACATTTGTACCACGGCGCCGAGGATAACAATTCCGGCTGCTGCCGGGCTTTTGTCGTTAATTAATTCGCGAGAGTAATATTAATGGTAAGTAATCAGGGGGTGCGCGTTTCATAACTTGGGAGGTTGGCCTCCCCCCCATTACAATTACTAATTATGTTGCCCGCGAGTCCTGGTGTGGCTGACGTACGTCCCCTCCCACGCCCCGGACTGTCATTATAATCCGATGCGGATTTATGTTTGGATGATTGCACTTGGACAGAGGTTTTATCTTTCTGGCTTCGGTTATGTTTTCATTAGCTTTGACATGATTGTCTACCGCTGCGGCTGCATCAAAGCGGTGAGTTTGATCCCTTGCTAAAATATCACCAATAATACATGATTAATTAATGCGAGAGTGTCTGCGGATATCTAGGTTATGTAACCTTTATGCAGAGTTGATCGCCGCGGCTTTTGGATATAACTGCGCTGATATTTTTTTTGGCGTTACGAATTATCATAATAATGAAATGTAGTTGTTGGTTTACATAAAGTAAAGACAGCGAGAATGGAATTATTTATCGCACTGTTATTTTACGATTATTATTGGCGAGAGAGGGTGTAAATACTTTAACGTGGATGAAGTATGTGCATTATGGAAATGTACAATGGATTAAAATATTAATACTCGCTGTATGTTTGTGAGACCAGCAGAGAACTTGATTCATGAATAAAGGATATTTACTATCATTATTTGTAATCAACCGCTTTATTAATTTTGTCGATGGGTAAAAATCAGTCTATGCTAACTTTACAAATAATGAAACATGTATATAGATATAGAACTGATTTTGTATGGGAAGATTTCTGGTGTACACAATTATTTTTTCATCACTCTAACCTCAAAATCGCATGTTTGATGCGACTTTACGGCTCTCATGATGAAAAATACGGTTCGAGACTAGGGCGTAAGAGGATTTTTCCCTCACTCGGAAAAACGTCTTGTGAGTGAAATAATCCTCTTCCGCCCCCGTGTCGAAATGTACTAATTTACATATAATGTACGTTTGAAAAATATAAAAGTAGTCTTTTGACCACTAATTAATATTTAAATACAATGAAGAATTATTATAATAGTAGTTTACGACACAAGGGTCTCAAACTTTTTCGATTAAGCGCGATACAAAAAATAGTATTTTTATAACTGAGTGCGTAAAACTCGACTTTAGATGCCTGTTTAGC
Organism: Megastigmus dorsalis; assembly: GCA_900490025.1. NCBI lineage: Eukaryota > Metazoa > Arthropoda > Insecta > Hymenoptera > Megastigmidae > Megastigmus > Megastigmus dorsalis. The sequence continues at coordinate 2,573 of UELU01136963.1, forward strand.
ATGCGTAAAGTACCCGTTTTTTCACTAGTGCGTAAAGTGTTTTGCTTTACGCACTAGTATCGAAATATACTATTTACATATGGAAACTGTTACTTTATACACAAGCTATAACTATAGAATTGCATCGAATATTTAAGGGAACTTTTACTTTCTAAATTGAAAAAAATAGACAACTTTTAAATATTAAAAAAGAAAAACTATTTTATTCATAATTATAATTTTTTCATACGTTGTTAACAATGTTTTAAGGTGTACAAAAAAATGATTTTTTTGGCACCTTTAATTACTTTTTACCACTGCAGAGGGCGTCTTCTAAAAGATGCATTTTAATTTGCGGGACACTTTTCTGCCTTCTTGTAACAAATTTATTTGAAATTGCAACGCGATTCAATTCATGAGACTTGAAACTAAACAATAAACCTTTAAAAAGCTAATTTTTTTATATTTCTATAGTCTTTACACGCGATTTTATAAAAAGTTCGAAAAAACGCCTGTTTAGGGGATGACTTTACCCCTGCGCTAAGAAGGTGGGGTGATTTTTTTAACTTTTTAGAGGTTTATTTACTAGTTGTTTGTATAAAGTATCAAAAAAAATTTGGTTTGCTGAGATTGGCTTAGTAGATTTTGAGAAAAACGTCTTCCAGATTTAAAAAACGTGATTTCGAGAAAAACGCGTTTAAAGTTTCTTTACTATAATTCTGTCTTACGTAGGTACCATTATAAATACAGCTATAGCTCTCTTTCTATTTCGAATTTCTTAATAAAATTTTAGGACAGTATTTCTATGATACTAAGGAACATTTTTATGTAAAAAGAAAAAAATCGATTTTTTGAAAATTTAGAAATAAAAGTCCCCTTAAATAGAATGGGTAAACGATCGATATACTTATTCCACATTTTGTCTTATGTAAACAAAGATTTGTACACATTACGAAATAGCCTTACGTTATTACAAAGCTCCGTATCCGCTCAGCCTTTGGCAAATCGCAGCGTCAACAATCTACACAGAGCGTGAAAGAGAAAAACACAACATTTAGACAAAGCCCCAAAGGAAGAATTAAGCAGTGAGCAAACAGTGCACATGCACCCAACTCGAAAATCCCCAACAATTCCGTGCAAATAAACTCGTCAAACATCAGAATTCGCAATAACCCGTTCTTATACAATCCTCCCTCTCTCATCCCCCTCTCCTCTCCCCACCAATACCAAATGTGTGCACGCAATCCCGGCGCAAAACCTACATTTTCATTCCCGAACCCCCATCGCCGCCGCCGCATTGCATAAAGCACAAATTCACCTCCCTTTCTTTCGAGCACACGCGAAATTCTCTCGAATCCCTCCCCGTGAAACGATCAATCAAAGGCCAAAGGTTACGAAGCCGAGAGAGGGTCGACAAACGCAGAGAGGCCACACGACGACGAGGCGGCGACACGACCGCGAGGCTCGGTTATATAGCAGTAGAAAGTGTGTGTATGTGTGCGAGGAGGCTTTAGAGAAAGGGTTCGTGTACGAGGAGTATAGAGGTGCAGGCTTGGGGCGGGGAGCGCTTTCAATTAGTTCGCCGAGCGATAAGAGTGACACGCGATATTAGCGGCGAGAGAGAGAGAGAGAGAGAGAGGAGGGGAGAGGAGAGAGGCCCAAGCGCACCTGACGGAATGCACGCCCACGCGCTTCTAATAACTTCGTGGGGCTGCTGCGCACGGTATATAAGAACACAGCTGCGCTTTTATCTCTCGCTCCTGCTGCGTGTATGTATATCCGCACGGGTGGCATTTTGCTTTATTACGAGTCTGCTTGGCGCGGGTCTTGGAATTCATTTCTTGCTCATTCTTGGGTATACTTTAACAATGGATTTAATAATTGAATGGCTTTGATATGGTGTGCTAGAGGATCAGATCGTATTTATTACGATAATTTTAGGCTTCTCGATGTCATGATAATGCAAATTATACATTATATTATTTTGTTTAAGTAAAATTGAATTCATGTATAGTTTCTCGAATAAGTGAAATTTTTTTTTTGAGAAGCGACGAACAAGCAGAAAGCTTATCACTTATTTTTAAGTAAGATATCATTTTTTATTGCCCTTGTGAACTTATACTGAAAAAAATTCTGATTAAAAATTGCCATGACAACGTAAGTTTTACCGGAAGCACCATCCATGCCTTCGGAAAATACTATGCTGCTATAGAACTTTTTAATAAAAATGCCTCAGTGCACTCTGATGTAAAACATTCTACAATTTATTTTAATTTAAGTAGAAGTTATCGTGCGTTGTTGTTAATGTTAAAGATGAACCATCTACTTTGTAACATTGTATCTAGTATTAAACAAATTTAAAATGGACACAATCTATAAAACCATTTCTAAATTTTAAAATTCGAAACTTTGCTTCAAAGGCAGAGTGAATCGTCTACATAACGGACCCCACCCTAAAGTTTTTAAGAGCTCGTATGTTTGTCAATGAACAGAAAAATCTTTCAGACAAACATTTATTTAAAGTAAATTTACTGCAACGTTTCGGCAGCTTAGAAATACTTATGCCGTTCTTATCAGGCTAGAAAGTCGAATAATAACGGAATGCATATTAATACCAAACTAAATTTTTTTACAAGTGATTTTTTTATACTAGATGATAATACATTTTCTTTGAACGCACCTTAAAAAGTTAATAAATAGAACACATGCTCTCGAGCACATTCATTTGAAACGAGTTATATTAAAAACTGAAAAAAAAAGTATAATTAATTAGTATCATTAAATATTAACTTTAAAATTTTAAATTTAAGTATTGAATCGTCAACCGAAATTAACCCTAACACCTGTTTCAATTTGTTTATTACATTTTAAACTAATTATTTATTAAATTTAAAAACTATTAGCCTTGGTAAGGACGGCATAAGTATTTCTAAGCCGCCGGAATAAGTATTTCTAACGTTGCAGTAAACTTACTTTAAATAAATATTTGGCTGAAAGACTTTTGTCTTCTTTATCATTCGAGCCCCCAACGACTTCATCATTCATTTTATTTATTTAAATATATGAACAAAATATAGCCTTAGTATAAAGCTACAGTGCACCACATAACACGATTATTGTAAGCGCAAAGTTCAAAAAGGAATACAGTATGGGTACAATTCGTCACCGTCACATTATCAAAAGTTCGCACAAAGTGTCGAGAGCGTAAATAGCAAGCTTCTTTTCATCTCTCTCGCTGATATACATCTCGATCAAGCCCGCCGATATCCATCTACACAGTAAAGTTCGAGGGCCAGAGGTCGCCATTGTGGTCCCTATCCCTCTTGAATAATCCATCTTTCCAATAAACTGAACTCAACCACGTGCAGGCCAATTCGTGCACAACACACCACCACCAGCAACATCTCTCTCGAAAACGCATTCTTGTCTGGCTAGGCTCCACACACACACACACACACTCCTCTTTAAGCCTAGCGTTTGATGGTCTCGCCGATGTCATAATGCGCTTCGCAGCCGCGCTACATACATTCCCCACGCTGAATTTCCTCTAAATACCCGCACACCCACACACGCATGCGTGCATAATCCGACAGAAACTGCTCTAGGAGGAGGTACACTGTATATATAGTTCGAGGCGGGTTGTAAAGGGCAGGAGCAGCTGTAGTTCGGTACCTGGCACCTTTCGATACCCTCGGCGAGGGAGCAGCAGCAGCAGCAGCTCGTAGTAGCAACCCTTTCTCTCTGCAGCTACCGATTACCCGGCAGCAGACGAGCGCCGCCGCGTGCACATACGCGCCGGTCTTTGTGGAGATTGGCCGAGGCTCGCTAATGAAGTGCTCGTATTAATGAGGCCGGAGAGAGGGAGAGAGAGAGATGCGTTAAAACCACTCGGCACTTGCACGATAAATGCGCGTGCGCGCGAGCCTTTTATATTATATAGATATATATATATGCGAATATACGTGGATGTGCGAGGTGCATCCAGACAAAAGCGAGACGAAACGAGTGAGCGTGAGGCCGAGTTGCCTTTAAGCTCTTTTTATGTTTTCGTTCGTCATTATCCGGCGAGGGGTTACTGCCGCGGGCCAAAGCCTTGCCCGCCTCTCTCTCTCTCTCTCTCTATCTCTCTGCACCCCGATAAATTGAAAGAGTTTATACGCGATAAGCTGCTCTTCGCATTCGCGCGAATTCTATGTGATGCGGCAGCGCTCGAGGCCCCGCGGAATAGAAGAGTCTCTTTCTCTCTCTCTCTCTCTCTCTCTCGTTTATTTCTCTGTGTGCGTGTTAGTTATTTTATATTTGCCCGGCGGGTGAAAAGTTTCGACTGATTGGCCACGCGCGACTGGATGTACGCGTTGCAGCCTATAAATGACGAATGACGCGAGAGAGAGCGAGAGATCGCGGGATCAAACGCCATGTACGCAAAACTGCCGAATATCTTTAGTGCCTAAATGATCGATGCGGCTTGTGAAAGGGTTTTCGAGGGTGGGAAGGGAGGAGCCTGCGATTGACTGGTTGTGCAGTTCTCTCTCATTTTTTTTTGCTATCTCTCGCTGTATCGGTGCAGAAGGCCAGTTTATTTATTCGCGTTAATCATCGACGCGGGGGGTTTTTGGCATGTGGTTGATTGGCCGTATAGTTCGAGGTTTACCGATACACTCGATGAATTCCGCGGGGCCTCGCTTTTGCCCAAGAATTATCGCTCTTAATGCCCTGCGAGTTCAAATGAATACTGAGCGATCGTTTGGCATAATTTGAATGTTGTATGGTGTGCGACGATAATTGAAGTACAAAGCCGTTCTTTTCACTCGCTTCGTATTATTAATTAGATTTGATTATTTATCGTAAATTGCGATTGAGACTCTCTAAATTTAAAGCGGGGGAAAATACACTGATTTAGGTATAATTAAAAAAAAATAGCCCCCTTGCTTAACAGGATGTGTTGAAAAAAAGCTGAAAAAAAGTAGAAACAGATGAGTATGGAACGACCCGATTTTCAATAATTTTCTTTTTACTTTCCCATCATGTAAAGCAGTCCATTTTTTTTAAATTTAATATTTGTTTATTCTCAAAGTGACGATGTAGGTTTTGTACTTTTCCTCTATAATGGCTTCATTATATTCTCATTTCGCTAGCGATCTCCTGTGGTCGAAAACACTATTGTCCCTTATGAAATACAGAATATCATTTTGCATACATCAGTGTTTCAGTGATTAGGTCATAATTCTTCACGAACTAAAAAACTGTTTCGATAGCAAGCTATAATACTATTTGTTATTATCAACAATCAAGAACGAAAGATTATTATTGAGTGGAAAATTTAATTGCGTACATTACAAAGAATTTAACATTGGGAGAGTCAGAGTGAGGAAAAACGACATGCGCAGTTGCTTATGCTCATTATATAAATTACCATTTGTATTTGGCCTACAAGACAGACCTACGGAGTATCTTAATCGAAAACTTAAATATTTTAGAATAAGTTCCGCATATGCATCTTAATACCCTTATAAAAGTGTCAACAACAGGAATGTCCTCAGAGTCTTGCGATGATATTTAAAGATAATTATTTAAAAAACTTTTATTTTTTATCAAACTTTGACTTTTATTTCACTGATGTTTTAGTGTGATTCTACTAATTCAATTAGCTAGTACCTTTTCACTATATCGCATAGCGAATATTCACAATTTACACCTAATTGTCACTATTTAAAATAATGTAAATTCACTAAGGTTCAGTGAACTTACACTGACTCGAATTTAAAGAGTATACTGAATACCTGCATTATCATTTCATTGCTGACTAGTGAATCCATCGGGTGCTGCCAATTCTTACAGTATGATATCTTTTGGTACTAAGAAGTAAGTACGAAAGTGTACATTAGTTCTATTATGAAAGTCCACCAACGCAATGACGCTCCATACCGATGAATACATATCTCCCATACAGAGAGACACAGAATCAATTGATTCGGAAGCGCAAACATAAACGCAGAGCGAATCCGTCGCCTTGACGAGAGAAATATTCGCACGTATAAAGTCAATGTTGACTCCAATTAAGTTTTAAATCAAGTACAATGTAAATGCCACACTCGGGGCTCGTTACACGCACTGCATTCCCACCCGCTATACCCTAACGTCATACATATACAACTGGCGGAGCCACTCGACGTGGCGTCGATCGCGTCGGGCAAAACGGGGACTGCCGCCGCCGACTACGACGAGTCCTAACTTAATTTCAATCCACAAATATTTTCATACGGTTACCTCTCTCACTCTCTCTATCTCTCTCTGGTTCATCGACGAGACGATCGCGCGACGCCGCCGCCATACATGGGGTTAGCCTTTTGGCTTTCTACCCTCCGGAGTGGAGTACGAGAGAACGGAAACGCGAGGGGCCATAGCGCCGGATATTGAAAATACCTCGAGAGCCGACGGATAGAGGTAGGGGGTTGGCGAGCGCCATACAAACATCCCCGGGTACGATCTCGCCCCACCGCACAGCGCTTGTTCCATTTGGATTGGCTTAAGCTTGATGTAGGTGCTGGCGAGGCCTAAGGCGACATCTGACACTCGGGATGAAAATATTTATTCCTGAGCTGGTGGGTTTAATTTCCAATGGGTTTTGAATTTAATGCTGGAACGATGTTCGCTCGATTATGATGTGTCAGACTTTCAGGGATGATAATGAAATGCGAAGGATTTATTTGCTCCTGTATATGTATACGCACTGGCTCAAGCAGTAACGCAATTTTAGGATAAGTGAGTTGAGGGTTTTTAATCGAAAAGTAAAAATACCGGAACCACAGTCGCAGTATGTACAATCACGTAAAATTATTTGAAAAATTGTAACCTGACTATGCAAATACCGCAACAAGGAAATGTGTTCACACTTTGTATTGTGTAGCATAATAATCTCTTCCAGAGATTAAATCAGCTCTAATAAAAAAAAATTACTGGAAGTGGCCAAATTGCCTTTCTGGATTTTTGATCTAATTGTGTCAGAATGTTAAGTTTCAAAAGAAATCAGGAATCATTCAACAGTCAAGCAAGTCGAATTTCATAATTTCGCATTTAATAATTTGCTTATCGAACAATCCAGAAATTCATTAGAGACACGCTCAATCATAATGAGTTGGAGGCTTTTGATGATTATTATAATTATTCATCTCTTTGAAGTTGCAGTCGATTCTCCACAGAAAGGAAATGTTCAAGCGAATTACACGCAGCGGGACGCGTAACCCCGGCTTACCTGATACTGACAGTTCGCAACACTTGCTTTCTCTCCCCTTGATTCCCTTTGATCGCCACGCGCGCATGCATCGGCATAAGCCGCTGTGTGCCTTTGGTCACGTGGGATGTATGTACATGTATGGGAACAAGAAGGTCAAGGTAACGCTGCTTTCCCATCTGCTTAGTTGATCAGCCGTGGCTGTTTAATTATCCAATTTGCATCCAGCATGAAAGCTTCGAATGGTTTCAAAATGATTAGTATACCATAACTTTAGCATTTGGACACCTTTTTTTTTAATAAAAAAAATCTGAGATAATTTGAATACTATGAATTCTAATTGATAATGCTTTTAATATTCTTTGAGAGTGTAGTGATCCAAATACTCTATAATATAACTAATAATTGATTAGCATATCCTTGTTTATTATATTACAAGCAGTACTGTGAAAATTAATTTATGCTTATTACAATAAGTATACGTATAACAATTTAATTTCAAAAGGAGGATGCAAACAGATGTTCCCGATAAATATCAATAGGGAATGCATAAAACTACTACAAACATGAAGAATTTATGTAAATTTAAAGATTCACATACGAATTGACCCATATTCAAGAAGGGAAACATTTTCAAAGAAATTTTTTCCACTTTTCACTGCTAATTGTCTCACGAAATCTTGAGTTTTCCAATTACTTCATTAAACTTCACCCTCATTCTTTTCAATTATCCCCACACTTCCCCAGGTCAATTAATTTTTTAAGTTTTATATATGACAAGTTCTAAGCAAAAACATTGGTTTTGTACATTCCCTTGCGACCCTCTGCTTACTACGTCTTCGTTGGCATTCACCTTTATAAATACGTACATGCATTTGAATGTAGGTATTAACTTAACCTATTAAATAATTGTTATAGTAACATTGAGAGAACAGTGAATACTTTTCTGTTTGTTTAACATTAGCCAATCAGAATACAATTAAAAGTAGTCAGTATTTCTTAAGTTTCTTGGAATACTTTCAGCAGCGTAACTAACTATTTTCCTGAAAAAAACTTGAGCATGCAGAAAAAACTGAACTGACGGGTGCAACGACACAGTCGAAGCAGAACTGTCAGCCGAATCATTTGATTTTAATCTCAATAAAATTTAAAAGTACAAAATACAGCCGGGGCAAACGTTAACGCTCGCAACATCGGTGCATCTCTCGGTGCATCGTCCAGGAGTTTCGCGGCAGCAGCAGCAGCAGCAGCCGATTTCCATTTCAAATATACAACGTCCGTCGAGCGATCAGATGTCACAAGAATCTCTCTCTCTTTCTCTCTCTTTGTCTTTGGGTTTATACACCGTCTTTCTTCCCAGACGGACCTTGAAGTCTCTCCATGCGATGGCAGTGACCTCGACTCTGAGCTCTCCTCGCACACCCGACTACATCCGCTAGAGTTTATTTTACAATTACGATGAGCCCCATAAATAAGAGACGGCGGGGAGGAATCTTTCTCTCTCTTTCTCTTTCTTTCTTTCTCTCTCTCTCTCTCTCTCTCATTCTCTCTGTGCGTGAGTCTCTAAGGTGTATGGAAGCTGTCGGTCCCGGGGGATACCCGATATAGTCGAGATACGCAGGAAATAGCCGTGGATATAGGGTTCGCCGCTCATCCTTCACGCGCGTGCCAGCTGAGAGAGAAAGAGAGAGAGAGAGAGAGTTCGCAGTACGATCTCTCATTAGATTTTTCAAAATTCCACGAGGATTAATTGGCCCGGGCGTGTGTGTGCGCGCGCGGGCGCATGCGCAGATTTATGAGTCGTCGAGCTCTCTGAACCTTCGTCTATCGCGATACGAGAGAGAGAGAGAGAGAGAGAGAGAGAGAGAGAGAGAGAGAGAGAGAGGAGCTGGCCTGCCAAAGCCGCTCGTTTGTTATCAGCTCCCGCGGGCGCTGCATTAGGATTGAATCGTACGATACCACGCAGCTGCGTGCCCGTGCGCAAGTCAACGTGGTATCGAGAGGAGGTCATGGTTTCTCTCTTTCTCTCCCTACGAGAGGTCGACTTTTTTTTCTCTCTCGAACGCTCTGTGCGCCGCATTGATGCACATTGCGTGTAGAGCGTGATTTTTCACCTGTGCTCGGTGCGCTTCTTACGCCTCGTATGTGTGTGTGTATGTTTGCGAGGTTCGCAGGAGGAATGCGACGTGTATCGATGGCGGTGAGGAAAGTCGTGCGGTGAAACTATAACTTGTTTTAAATTGATGGCTCTACGAGTTGTATTGTAGGATGAAAATCAGCTGGGGTTTGGGAAAGAATGAATGTGTAGGGCATAGGCTGGATAAAATCATTCATTTGGAATAAAACAAATTTCAGTATTTCTGTTTTAAGTACTGGTTCACGATGATTTTTTAATAATTAATGTTAATTCAATTAGATTTATTTTAAAGTAAAAAATTAATTGATAAAATATAGAATTTCTAAATTCTAAATTAAATATAGATTTGGAATGAGATAAATTACTATTCAAGCCTTACAGTTACGATACATCATTCAAGGCCGAGATCATATCATTTTAATTTTTAAGATTTAATTGTCAAGTTTTATTTTCCATTCGTTAAAAAAAAATGTAAAGATATACCAATATAATACAATTTGCCGACTCTAATTTTTAATGATGAAGCTCGATCATATTCTCTGATATGCTCAGTGGGATACAGAAAGGCCACTTTACGATTGGTAATTGATCACAATTATTTTCAAGTATTCTCATTTCTCAAAGGTTAATGGGAATCGTGCGTTACACATTACTGCAATCTATTATAAAATTAAAATGTAAGATTCAATCAGGTAGAATAATTTTTACTTTATCACTGTATACTATGTATAAATTTTTTTTTTCATAAAATTTATTTGCATTTAGGAGATTCAGAAAAATCACTGTCGAAAACTCGAGCTACTAATCAACTTCGATCGCTCGCGAATAGACTTGCTTTACAGCCACGAAAATCAAGAATACCGCGCAGATTATGCTTTAACGACTTTGCGTTGCAGCTACATCCTCGCAAGCTATCCTTTCTGTCGCTTTTACGAAGCTCTCTACTTCGACCATAAGATGTCGCGCGATATCGTGATTGCCCTGGCAATTTGCTGACTAGGTGTACATGTATACACTGTTTCTCGCGCCCATGCACGCAAAGACACGCTTATTATCGCGAGGAAATGAATTTTGTTATCGCGCGCACGCGCTCAAGAGGGCTAACTTTATCGGGCTCCGAAAGGGTATATAAAGACTTGGAATCGCACCTGCGACGCTTTCACTTGACACCGGTGGTTATATAGCTCCATGTCGACGACCCTGCAGACGAAGGAAATTAATCTCGATGATAAAGTAACCGCGCCAAAGTCGACGCGAACGACGGTTACTCTCGTTATCAACCTATATAATCCTCTGAGCTTTTAAGTCTCAGATCGATATCGTTCTCGGTTTTGCAGAGAACTTTTCGGGTAAGGATGAACAAAGACATGCACGGAAATGAATTTGAGAGAACTTGTAAAGGTTATAATAGAGCATATGCAAAGCATAGGTATCTCAGTATATATGATCCTGATGCTAGGATTATTTTCCATAACGCCAGTTATTGGAAGAATTCTTAACCTTTTGGAGCATAAAATCCTTTTGCGGCATCTAGCTTCAATTGTGGAACTGGCATATTATGAAAAAGATTGCAGAACTAAAGATTCCCTAGTGAACTTCATTTTAGAATAATTCAAGAGTCTATCGATCTCTAAAATCCAAAATTTTTCTCACAGATTTTATGCGAACATGATTATATTCTCAGTCCCAAGAAGGTTTATTGGTGAAACCATATCTATAACTTCTCTCGGAGAATTCAGGCTATGTTCAAATTTGAGTCTAAATGAAAATTTATACTAAATTGAACTTTTAGAATTGTAAGAAATGTTATAAAAAATTTGAGAATAAGGGATTAAGCGTGTTTCGCCTCGGTACTGTACGTATCTAGAATTAAATAAAATATAGGTATAAATATTTTCCTAAGTGATTGAGCGCATAAAAACACACATTTTACCTAAGTATTTTTACATTTCAGCTTGAAGGAAGGCTAATTTTAATTACGTTAAAATGTTAATCTTGCAAACTAGTTTAGATTTACAGTTAGCGTTTGATTTCCAACATTCTTATGCGCGATCAATCCAATATTTACTTTCATTTGCCAAGTTTCTTTTTCTCAAGACTAACATAAATTAATGTTCGGTGGATGCAATCAAACTTCTACTTGACGAACTCAATTTAAATTTTAGTTGATTTCAAAATGTAGGGGAACGAAAGTTGCTTCAAAAAGTTGGAGATCCTCGTGGAAAATTGTTAGTGCTCGCGTCTTCTCAGTTTCCCGTCTTATCGCGCAGCGCAGTCTTTTCTTTTTCTTTTATTAGTTTCTTTGAACAGGCGTTGGATTTTCGATTAGGTAAGTTGCAGATTCGTTATCTCTAAATATAGCCGATTGAAGGATTTTTATTCGTTTTAAGGTTCTTGAATTAAGTAATCAAATCCTATAGCTTTTATTTCCAGATACATTTATATTATCTATGTAAGAATTAAACCATGTTCGTTTTTCAGTGAATTCTTAAACTTTAGTTGTAATAAAAAAAAATAAAATTTGTCACTCCAAGAAAACTATCTGCGATTTTTATAAAAAAATAATTGTACTTACTTTACGCGAAGGATAGACAGATAGCTTAGGCATTGTCTCATGTTTTTTACCCAAGTCTTGCGACAACGTTCCAGCCTCTCGTGCGTGTACATATCCTATACACATATATACCCGCTCTTGTGTAATCACGCGCGTGTTTAGAAGCAGGCCCGCAGTGAAATATATGCGTGTACTACCCCCGACGACCACTAGACCCGAGGCCTGCGCGAGTCCTTGCATAATTACGCGCGTAATTTATAAAAAGCGTCGGGTTATAGTTCGCCTTTATTTTCACCCAGTTTGCCTCACCGTCCCGCGCAGCTTTATATGCGGGTATAACGTTGCGTTTAGTGTGTGCGCGCGCCTGTGTGTGTGTGTTTGTGTGTGTAGTCTACAAGCCTTTTCTCGCATTCATTTATTTTCTGAGCCATCTTTTTCCCGTTGCTTGCTAGATTTTCATTTGGGTTAGGGAAGTGTCTCTATTTACATTTACTAATGAATGAATTTGTCATCGTTTTGGATGTCTTCTGCGGTAATTATAATCTCCCGTTGCTCATAATTACAAAAGCGACCTAGATAAATGGAAAGGGAAATTTTAAGTTTTAAATTTATCCCGTGTATATGTAGCTCAAAGTACACATTCATTTACTGTATATGTAGTACCAATAGCAAGCAAATTACGTAGCGTATGTGGATCTGCCATATATTTCAAACTGAAGCTTAGTAAGTAATAAAGCTTTCATTTGAGAGGTTTCAAATATTTGCTACATATGTTTATATAGTGGACTATTTGCAGAGAGTCATATCTAAATATGTGAATATGAATCAATTCATTAACGAGTAAAAATTATTTCGCCAATCTTTAATAGCTTTCAAAAATAAAAAAAAATGTTATGATGAAATAACTTGTTCCGCGTACAGCAACATGACAATCCAATATATAATTCATACACATAACCTTGTACGAAAAACCTTTTTCGTATATCTTTAGCTGTGCTCGTACAATATAATAGGTATGCAAGAGAGATCTCGCTCTTAATACATATACATTTAAAGTGGACAAGAGAGTCGCGGTGGCGTGGCAACCTTGCCAAGGGGGTGTAACAGCAGCAGCAGCAGCAGCAGCAGCAGCAGGAGCAGCAGCCACGTGCGTCGCGCCGACTTAATACCTTTATAATGCGAGCCGGGCAATTCTTTATGTCGGCGGAAATATTTATTAAGGGAATTAGGGAAATTAGCGAGCTGCCGCGTGTACGTACAAGTGCGTGGCTGATTCTCTGTGGGGTTATGTACACGAGCAAAAGGTGGGGTTCACGCGCGCGTGCTGCTGCAACGTGGGGGAGGGAAAAGAATTTATATATCGCTATGGGCAAAGGGGATTGTTTACCAAAGTCTCGAGCGCCTGATTCTAATTGAAATGAACCGGAGTTGAGATTCACGCAGCACGGATTTGGTCGTATGCTATAGATGATTGATTCTTGTTTTTTTTTTCAAAATGACTTTACCTTATAGACAACACAAATTTATGATATTTGCATTATTTAGAATATTAAGAGTTGTTTTTTTTTATGACTAAAATATTGTTGAACTTTTGTAGTATTTAAAGACACTCATTGTATAAATAAAAAACCCAACAGTCCGAGGATTCACCCCGTACAATAATCTAAACATGTTTTCCCGGGTAGGCGTTGCATTAAATAGAGCTAAATATTTGCGCTTAATTCCTCTACAGCCATAGTGCAGAGCTTTGTCTATTCATTTGAAATTGGGATTAAATAAGCTCGCGTGCGCGCGAGCTTTAATATCCGCGTCGGAAGCTGCCGCCGCGCATAACGATCGTGAATGCACATCGTCCGCTGTCTGGCTATAACTGGCAAAAGTAGACCCACCTGTTCTGCTCGTAATATTTATCTCCTTATTATAGTCGTTTACGCCGCTGATTCTGCATTAAAAAAAAAAAAGAAACAGACTTCCAGCTCGTTTATCTTTGCCTTTTGTCCCGAGACCTGAGTCGCGCTTTATATACGCGACCATTATGCAATATCGGAATATTGTGCAAATTCATTTGCTTATGTTTTGGAGAAAAATCACAAAAAATGCTACTGTTCAAGGCGAGATTTCCGCATAACTCGTTAAGGTCAGTTACTCGTTGATTGGACCCCTTATTCAAAATTAAAGCTGCGTCTGGCGAAATTTTAATCCTCGCGTCGTTATCAGTTACGCTAGCTCGGTATAACAATCATTTTCTGGAATCTCATCGATTGCCGTGCGTATATGTGCACATCCCACGCGCAGCTCCTATGCATTCTTCATTTTTTTTTTCGTTTCAAGAAAGCGGCAAAAATATTACAGAAATTTTTCATACCAAACCCTCGCGCGCCGCGCGTTGTTTTCAAATAAAAAGGTATTTCCCTGCAGCCATAGGTGCAGGGGTACTATAACGTAGACTAAAACAAAAAAAAAAAAAAAAAAACGGGGGGGAATAAAGAAAATAACGGAGGTGCGCCGCCGCGCCATTATCGCCCGGAGCACCAACAGGCCGAGCTGTATTTCGATTTTATTAATAAAACCCGTAGTAACGGCTCTCTCTATACCCTATCCTCGCGCCTTTTCGCTGAATCGCGTATTGATTTCGGCGCCGCGGCTCTCCTCGAAAAACGATATAAAGAGAGAACGAGAGCGGGGGTGGGAGGAGGGATGGCAGCGCGAAAGGGAGAAAAACATAGAGCGAAACTGATTGATATATTCGCTTAAAACAAATAGCGCGTAGACGCTCGGCTGGTATTTTTCATCGGCGGCGTCGAGGCCGCGCCGAGCCTTTTATATTTACACTATGGGCGCACGTTGGCGGAACGTGTAATAACGTAGCCATAGCCGCAGAGCCGCCTATACACATGAGAGACCGTAGAAGCGGCGGAACCGAGCGGCCTGACGCTGCTGCTGCCTCGTGCTCAAGTTTGCGTGCAAGATACGCGGTGCACACAAAGAGAGTCTCGGCTCGCTCGCTATATACAAATATACACATATGAAGCCTCGTGTCCCCTCCCCCCCCGAAAAGCGCGTCGCTCGTCCGGTGCTTTTTCTCGTTTCCTTCCTTTGCCTGCTTTCTCTTTCTCTCTGCTTGTACCGTTCCTTTTTCGCCTGGGCCAAATAAATTAGATTGGTCGTCGCGGGTGTAGGGTGTGGTGGGAGCACTTTGTTAAATTGTCGACGCCCGCAACGATATTTATTCTTTTTTTTCTACCAACGCACGTATGCTTTCTCTCTCTTCCACATATGGCTCGTTCGCTTTGTTTTTTTTTTGTCCATTGTATGCCTTGTGTGCGTGTGTGTAACTGAGATTGTACGCACAACTACTTCTGTAAGGCAATTAAGATGTAACGAACTGGAATACGTGTGTGAAGCTAAATATATATATCTCGAATATAGAAACTGTACGAAAACTATAATATTTAATTTGGCTTCTGTCGAAATGAATTTACGTCGGATGCACTTGCCGATTGCCGTTCCGCTGCGATTCAGTCGCTGTGCATTCCGCAGAGTGCAACAAAGGAACCGAATGAAAAAAAAGTAAAAAAAAATCCGGGTGCAGAAAGATTCCGAAATATTCGCGAGGCTTTGTGCAAACGAGTTTTCTGCATTGTGCCGTTTGCGCAGCTCGCAGCATTCGAAACGTCAAACGAAGAGTGAGAGAGAGAGAGAGAGAGAGAGAGAGAGAAAGGGAAGCGCGGGTATCGATTCCCTCCACTTTCCCAATGTCGGCGTATTATCCAAATTGCGGAGCTGCTTCCGCGACTCTCTCTCTCGTCCACTCTCGGATATCGCGCGACGTTTCGACGCATAACGCATTATGCTAATGGAAAATTTTAGACGAAATCGGTAAATTCAAATCACGATTGCTGCATCTATACATATCGCGCGTATATATGATACCCGTACACAGTCCCTGACTGATTTAATAATTAGCCATTTCTTTACTTTGGCCACAATCCGAATTGATTTATTTATAATTAATATTGCGTCCGCGGGTGTGGAGTGACACGCGAGGCGTTGCTAAATAAACAGACGAAATAGTATATTCCGTACCAAGGGCGCAAAATGAATTTCTTACTTTTGCAGGCGCAAAATAAAATTTTGCGCCCGCAAAAAAAGGCGCAAAAACGCATTTCGCGCCCACTGAATCGAAAAATTGATATTGCGTCTTGCGCAAGTAATAAAGCGCTGAGATTTATTTGCGATCATAAATCTATCATTAATTGAATATACTACTGATTGGGAATACGTTTAAAATGTTAATTCGCTGAAGTTGAGTTTTTTTCGCGACAATACAATATTTGGACTTGACTAGTTCGCAGAGATAGGCCGTACAGCTGGAAAATCTGTAAAAGCTTATCAAGTAGTAATATCAGCGTATGGTCAGTCGTTGTCGATTCACTCAGACCCATTTTCATCCTGTCTCGTACCAAAAGAAAAAAAAAAAAAAAACAACTGCCATCCTTTTCTCGCATACTTAAATAGCTAATTAATCACTGTACTCAATACCGGCAGGGTAGCCAATTAAAAAAAGTTGAATCGGACTTTCCCCGTTCGCCGTATAACGTAAAAAAAAACAAAGAACAGAGAAGAGCAAAAAAGCACAGCGGCGTGATTTTCCACGCAAAAATTATGGGCTCGCAGTGAAACTCGCACGCGGTCGGGGTTCATTTGTATTCAAATGGGCATAATTTTTCGCGCCATCCATCGGAGAGAGAGAGAGAGATGAAATGGGTGCTCGCAAGGGAGGGAGAGAGAAAAAGGAATAGAGACAGAGAGACAGAGGAAGCGTGACCATTAATTAGGAGGGGTCCACGGCTGCTCGGTTATATAGAGTAGGTGGTGCTTTAACCGTTGAACGGACGATACGTCGTGGCTATGTGCGTCTGCATGTGTGTGTGTGTGTGTGTGTGTGCAAGCTAATGGGGAGGGGGAAAGAGCGAGTGTGGAACGGGTCGTCAGTGCCAGAGGCATATTCCGCTAAATCAAAAGCAGTCCCCGCGCGCGCGTACACCTATTCCTCATCGTACCTACTGTCCGCGGTGTGTGCCCGCTGCCGCTGCTGCAGCCTCGACCCGCGCTAACGGGGGCTGTACTCTCTCTCTCTCGCTCTCTCTCTCTCTCTCCCTGGCGTATTCCAGTCTAGCTTTTCCATCTCGACCTCTCTCTCTCTTCCTGCCTTTCTCGCCTCCCTCTCTTTTGCTTCCGTCTCGCGCGCTCGAGAATCCCCTCCCCCTTTTTAGTACTAACAAACACTACCGCTTTGTGCAGACTTCATTGTTCCGTGGGGTTAGAGGGAGTTTTGAGATTTTTTTTGTGGCGGGATGCGCTAAAAAGCGAACAGTGACTGGTACTGGGCTTATGGCTAATGGAATAATCGGGGGGTCGAGGCATGGGATATTCTTGATGTTGTTTTCCGTAAGAAAAAGAAAAACGATGAATCGCGATGAGTTGTATAATTTTAGATGATTAAATAGCATTTCGTACAGCTTCCGCTATTTCATACTGAAGTCCATCTTTCTTTTTGGCGTAAGTTTAAACAGATGGAGAATCTTTAAATTGATACGAATAAATGGAATCACTTAAAAGTAAAATCGATTCCATATGTTAGCTCATTTCATGAAGTATTACATTTTTTATTCTTTTATTTGCCTTTATCCATATAGCAAAGTACGTTCAAAACTCATCATTTGAGCGTACATTAATAAATCTTCAACGTCCAGATAATGTTTGAATATGTCAAAGTAAATATTGCAGTATTACACTTACACAGGCAATTCAGTTTTTAACATTTAAATATAATTCTAAAAAAAAAAATATGTATATTTGAACTAAGCTATCTATTTTATTTATTTGACCCTACCTATTTTATCTCTATTATATTTTCGGCCTCTATCAATAAATATTTTCTTCTTCACGCAGTACGCGTCTCGCTTCTCTCTCCGGGTTTTTATGCAGAGTCCGGGTGATTTAATTGCCAGTCGGGTTTTTTCCGCGGCTGCACCGCGACCATACAAACTCTACGCCAAGCTGTCCCGCATCCGTCAGCCGTACGTATGGTCATGATTTAGAGAATGGCGGGACGCAGGCACTATCCACCGAGACAGAGAGCAAGAGAGAGAGAGGGAGAGAGAACGAGAGGCGGAGTGAATCACTAAACGACCTGGATTTCCACGACGATACGTTCATTCATGCTTCGGACAGCATGAATTATGTGACGTAATTTCGCTGAATCGTCCTGAACCTTCGTATATATGCACGCGTTGGTCGTTTTTTCTCTGCCTGCACAGTCTCTTCTTTTCACTGGCGGGTATGAATGATTTCTTGATGCGGACGCTCCGGGTTAATTGAAATTGCGCATTGTACGCTCCGCTAAATTTTTCCTATACATTGCAAATTGAGACGAGTCCGATATTTATGCCGGAAAAAGCCGCTTTATTGAATGCGTTTTCAGCGGGACATTAAAAATACTTAATGACGGGATGAGAATCATGTGAGGTTTTTGAGAATTTCACAAGCGACTCTATTTACTCCGAATAGAACGATGTTATCAACGTGTTTATTGAAATAAATTTGCATTTCGTACAATTAAATTATTTATATGAAAGGTAGTAATTAATGTATAATATTTTTAATGTCTCGTCGGAACTCAGTATTTCATAGCGTAAAAATTCATTACAAACACAAAAATTACAGGTTCAAAGATAATAAGTGCGATGATGTTGCCGGCGAAGCAGGAAAATTACTATTCGGCAAATGACTATTGTTTGAAGTCAAACGAACTCGGAAACTCAATCTTCGAAGCAAAAGAGGACATGATAATGAGTTTGTGCGCATACAGCTAACTTTTTTGCTCGGTCTGAAAATAAAGAAAATCGCTACGTAAAGTCAAAGCCACACACATACACGTATACACGTGTACAAAACAGACGCATAACGAACACAAAAAACGCGAAAAAGACCAATGAACCTCGTTTGTCTCTCCTCCTTTTTTTTCGCATTGCGCGCACGCGAATCGAAACTAAAGATTGAATAGTCCAATTTCTGGCGTACGGCGTGGCAAACCGGAACAAGCTACCCTCGCCGCTCGACTCATAAACAGAGGGGAAAAAAACGGAGAGAGTGTGCAAGAGAAAGAGAAGTTATACCCCCTAACATTATGATAAAGCCTCCTCGTTTTCTCCTTATGCACTCACGCAGCCTTTCTTCTAGCTTTTTATGCAGATTATACAGGAGGGGGGGAGGGGGGGCTGTAAGTCTGTAAGGCAAAGCTATTCCCACGCGAAATCACGGTGATGTTTTTCTCGCTTCAACGTTGCCATAGCTTTCAAAGCAGTTTACATGGGTTTCGCCGGCAATTACCGCTCGACCCTCTCCTCCGGGACGTCCCCGAATGCAGAATCGTCAATTGCTCGTTACACTCGCGTACTAATGCGAGAAACGGAAGAGCGGAAGGTAAAAAAGGTATTACAGAGCGGAAAAAATGAACGAAAAAAAAAGAGAACATTGAGCTCAATGGATTCGAAACTAGGAAAAGCGTTTCTGCACAGGGATTATGGTCGTTTCGTCGCCGGTTGTTCGTGTCGAATTTTTTTTTTCTGTTTTTTTTTCTTTTTTCGTTTGTTTTTACTATAATATTGGGACGTTTCGCTCTTTTGAAACAAAATCTCTTTGATAATCAATGTGGAGTTTAAGGATAATCCTCCGATTTCATGACTGTTTGATCTCGCAAATTGCCCTCGGTAAGCTGCTTTTGAGATGCGTTTCATATAAGATTATTGCTTTAATTATTTATTTAAATTCATGAAATTAATTAATGCAAAATAATTGTAATATCTAATGTAGGAGGTAAAACTTATTAACTTTTAAATGTATTAAAATAATAGTCAAAATAAAAAAGAATAAATTATGAACGGTAGATGGCGCTCTTATCACACTTAACGGCACCCTGCAAATTGGTGTGCAAAGAAGTACTTTACTGATGACTATATGTTAGTAAGTGCAATTTAGGATGAAAAAATGTTTTTGCGTATAGATTTTAAATCTTGATAAAAAATATTTATGGGCTGTTACAGTTCCGTGCCACTTGTTCCTATCTTGCGAAATTCCACCTAGCTGTACCCGTTTACTCATCCTTTCGCTTACATAATCGCAGTGCTGATGATCTTGAGTGTCTTAGTATGCATGAGGAAATTTTTAAACTGTGAAGATGATTTCTGGTCTACTTTCAATGTAATCTGGATGTTGATGGGAATGACAGCTGAATACCAACCGCAGACGACTGTTCAGACGATCTTTTTCTAGTGCTTCACCATCTTGGCGATAAAGTACAGTATAGTTGATAGAAGGGTCAGATTCCTTAGATATACATATGAGGAAATCGATGAGTCGCAGATACCCGTTTACGCAACCAAGTCGTTGTTCTCAAATGCAATTTAGGAGTCTGATAAGGTCATCCTGGAGAAGATCCGAAAAAAGGCCCAAAGATCGTCGTCCAATCGAGAATGTGTCTAGAGATTGAGAAAATTCAACGATATTATCTGTGTGGTACCCGAGCGAACGGCCAAAAATGCTCTGATTAGTGCGCAGAGAAATACGACCCAAAAGATGATCATAAAGATAGCCAAATGCACGTTTTCTTGCGTCAAAGCCTTTTACAGATTAAATTATGAATCCCAATTGTGTGGTCATAGCTCTTGAAATTATGAATCCCAGTTCACAAGAAACTGCAGATTATGTTGAACAAGTTTGCGGAGGCTGGAATAGATTTACCGATTTGTATTATCAGGAGTTTGTAAAACGCATTACCATGTCACATTACAATATTGAAAATGATGATAGAAAAAATATTGTTATGAAATTCATTTGGCTATTCTTAATTATTGGATATTCTCTTTCCTCGTTTATCTTCATCCGTGAGGTTCTTTATCAAGCGGTGCTTAGGTATCAACTCAGACAACAGAACTTACCAAACGGAATTAGTATAGAGTGTTGCCGCCATTTTTTCGAATTTTTCTTTCCTATTTTTTAAATTAACATTTCGATAAATGTAAGCTTTGGAGATTTGGAAAAATTATTATAAACCGAGCTAAACTTCAGACTAGATGAAAGTATGCCCTTGTGTGTAAATTACATTCAAGCAAAGAGAAAAGTTAAATGAAGGAATAAAAAGGTACGGGACACACTCAAAAAATTTGTGGATAAATTAACTTTATCCAGTGCTCAACTACACGCTCAGCGACTGCAAGAAACCAGCTTTCGGCTTGCTCATTCTCTTCGATGCACTCGTGTTAGTTGGCTGAACAAAATGGGGATGGAGGAGGATAGAGAAAGGAGAATTAAAAAAAAAAGAAAGTAAGAGAGAGAGAGAGAAAACGTTTAACGACTCTGGGCGAAAAAGTGGGAAAAACCCTGCGTAATTGCCGACTCGTCGTCTGCGACATGGTCTAGCATGAACAAAAGAAAAAAGACGCGACATTAGACGGGGGGGGGGGGGGTCTAGATGGAAAAAAGATGATAAGGAGGAAAAAGGTCACGTAGACAAGGCAAAGAAAAAGATTGAAATGGCGGGCAATGACAAAATTATTTACGCCTATGTAATGTTCGTATAGTTGAATGGTTTTTGCATGGATATATTGTCTAAGATATAATTTAATCAATAAGTAATAAGATAATAATTTAATCATTTATTTGTAAGATGTGACTGACTACTGTAAATATATCAAAATTATAATACTTTTTACATTTATTAATGGGTACTTTTTTTTCTGTTTCAGGTAAGTTGTTATTTCGCCGTACCAGCTCGAATTGTACCTCTGTAAACAGTAAGCCTATTTTAAGATGTGATGCTTTTCCATATCAATACACATTTTAATATCAGTTACCTCACCCAATCATTTCTACGAAAATGTGTATCTGTACATAGAAAATAAGAAATTAAATTATTAGTAGCTACTCAAACAATTTCCTCGATAATAAAATTCATTGCCCCGAATCACAGCCACCAATGAAAATAACCGCGTTATATGCAACACTCCATCCCACGCGGCAGCAGCAGCGAACACATAGAAAATTAAAATCCTCGGCGAGGCCAGTTTTCCAGCGTACATATAGGCAGACCGTCACGCTTCATTACTTTTACGCATAGTTTTAACACGGTAACTTTCGACAATGTGCTCCTACAACGCATAACGCTTGTGTGGATATTAATTCTGATAGCGTCGCAAGGCTCGGAGAGCAATCGCTATAGGGCACAAGCGTCCGCTGCTCTGTGTGTCTACGTATACGGGTTGGAGGAGGAGGAGGAACGCGCACGGCTCAACGGGCAGAGGGGGCATTAAAGAGCGCTCTAATTAAAACACCGGCTAATGAGAATATATTAGAAAGACGCTGTAGCGCGGCGTTTTCACGGGGGGGTTGTGTGTGCGGGTCCCGACCCGAATATCCCGCCTCCTACCGCGAGCGAGAAAAGTAATTGCGCGCGTATGCGTGTGTATATCTACAAAACACGATGTGCGCGCGCGTGTGTGTGTGTATGTAGAGAGACGGGCTTGACGGGGCTATGATAATGAGTAAACCCTTTTGTTGCGAATAAATCAGTTGCCGCGAGTGCTCTTTGAAATTGATTTTAATTGGCGAGGAATTTCAGACGGAGATTTAAGCGGCGAGAATCTACCTTTTCTTTTTCTTTTACTCGAGCTCTCTCCTGTTATTTCGGATACGTAGAATATAATATGTGCGCTATGGGGTTGTGTGATACCAGACTCGAAATTCTTTTATAATGTTGATGCGGAATATTTTAGAAAATAAGCTGGAGCACAATTGCCTTTAAATTGAGCTTGATTAAAATTGACGGAAATTCCGCATAAAAGCGTTTTAAACTGGGAATTTTTTTTTTTTTTTGTAAACTAGGTATAAGTGAATTCAAGCGAGACTCTGCAATTTTGTTTATAAGACATGAGATTTTATTTTTATTAACAATTTCAATTTATGTGCTGTATCGAAAATTTTATTAATCAAACTATACGCAGTTTTGGTTTTTGTTTATTTTTGTTCCAGAGAACAGAATGGAATTATTAATTGTTATTATTCTGGAAAATATTTCGTTGGCAATCAAAGTGCATTGGGGTGGGTCGGATATAGCCCCCCTGGCGCTTAATTATCAACTATTTACCTACACTGTGTAAAATAAACTTTCGAAAAATAAACTGTTATTTTGTCTATACGCTTGTTCGAAATAATATATATTAAATATGTATGTAGCGAGTTGAAAAAAAAAAGAAAAATATTTCGGATATATAATTTTGTACGCTGCGGAAGGAATTTGTTTGAGTAACGTAAAAAATTTTCCAATAGTTTTTACTTTTCTAAATTGCATTCTGACTGCATTTTCAGAAATCTTCTATACAGAAATTTCAGTTCCGAAGTCGAAATAATATAGAGGTAGATTATTCACAGGCTATTTTTGAACATAATTTGAAAGTAGAACACTAATTCGTTTGAAAAATGTACATGCAAAGCAAGAAAAATAAAGACATTTGAGTGTAACTGCGCAAATAATAGCAATTAATTATTATGCATAATTAAACCGTCTCATCTGTGGCAATTATAACGCAGTACGATTGGAACGCGTGCCTCGGGTAGGGAAGTACGATCTATGCGTGACAAGAATGCTTTAGTGCACATGTGCTTCGAGGATTTATTCAAAACTACTCGGTGGTAATTGAAAATTCACCTGTGCGATCGCCTATTAATAAATGCCCCCCCGCGGCTAATGTCTTTATAATACACAATTTGAAATTACACCTGTACCAGCGATAAACTATCCATTTTATTTTACTCCCTGAATTGTGGCAACGTATGCTTGAAGCTAAGCTCCAATCACTTAAGTGACTTTCATCAGCAGTATTAATAATAATAATATTATTTGATGCTATTTGTAATTGAGTACGATATAAGCTATTATTTTTATTGAATCCAGTTGGAATTAAACCAATGTTTACAATATTTCCTCTACAATGTAAATTATAAGCATAAAATCAAAATTAATCAAATTTGTAAAGCCTTTCATTATGTTGAATAATTTTCAAACTTTTAGCTGCGAATGAGTACATTGACCTGAAGTAATTTTCCATAACTCCATATCGTCGCGGTACCAAGGATAGCAAAAATCGAGCTATAGAGTTTCTATCTCTACACATTGGCCACACACAAAATATACAGGAAGCGTCCACCGATACGACAGCTCGCGAACCCTGGAATTTCTTCTGCAGCGTAATTTGCATGCATAAAATTGGCAGTCCCAGCGAATGGCGAAAGAAGCACCTACGTGTACACCCCCCCGCGACACAAACGCTAATCAAGCTTTCGAAAAAGGAGAGATAAAACGACAGAGAGAGAGAGAGAGAGAGAGAGCAGGTAAAAAGTGAGTAGAGAAAAAGAAAGAACGCTATATTCGCCGGGGTTCGGCGGTGGGGCTCAGGCAAGCGCATGATTTGCGCTGGCGCGCGGGTATTATATATACAACGACAGAGCTGGCACAATGTGTAGCCGCGGCGCATTGTAGCCGGGCGCGGGCGCGAGCGTGTATACAGTAGCCGGGCCGTACGGTATACAATTTCGCATCGGCAATCCGTACAAGTTCTCCATGCAATAATTAGGCACGCAAAAGCCTTGCGGCGTATCGGCGGCAAAACTCCCTCTCTCTCTCTCTATACCAACCCGCCTGTCCACCCCTTCCTCCTGCTTGCCTATGTACGTACCCCCCATCCCCCTTTCGCATACGTATGCGTGGGCAACCCTTTAGTACGTAAGGGTTGGTGGAAACACGCGTCGATGCTGCAGCGCGGCTTGTATACTTGTTTTTTTTTTTTTTTTTCGAAACTTTTTCTTATATGCTATCGGCGCTTTTGAGAAATGTCAAAATTTGCGTTCGATCGTTGAAATAAGTATTAGTGTGTAGCATTAATAGTGAGGACGTTTATATGGATATTATCAAGAAACTGAGTTTATGTGTGTGATATATTAGAAAAAGTTTTTTTTTTTTGGTTACATAATATTGGTATTGTATTTTAGTTTAACGGCGTATTTTCCAGATAATAAATATAGTGCAAATGCTTGTGCAAATGCTTGTGCAAATGGGTTTCCAATAACGATACGCAATACCATAAACATAGATTTTGGAATTGTACATTTATGCGCCAAATTTAGTTGATGCAATTACTATTTTACTTAAACTAAATATTGTTCAATTTGGTTGATTATGAGAAATCATTTAATAAGAATATTAGTAAAAATATGCAATTAAAATATAATCTCAAATAAACATAAATATGCGAAATATAAAACATTTGTTTTATAACTGCATTCGCCAATTTCACAAAGTGACCTGACAAAATGGATTCTGTTTAACAAACGAAATTTTACAAAACATACGTATATAAAGTTAATTAAAGTGTCATATATACCAATTTAAAATAACGCGGAATTTTGAATTTCGCTAAAGCCAAGAGACATAGTCTGCATCTTGCCAGGATGCCAAGGGGGATGAAGAGACCGGTTTAAGTAAGATAAAACAAAGTAAAATAAAATAGTGGGATAAAGAGTGGGAGAGAGAGGGAGAGATGAGCGAGACAAAGCAGAGGGAAAAAAGTAGGTAACCGACAGAAAGAGAGACAGAGAGAGAGAGAGGGAGAGAGAGAGAGAAAGAAATTCACGTACGTATGCCGGTCGCGCAAATCTCGAGACACTAGGTACGCCGAACGTGTTCTTTACGGAAAGTTCCCTCAGTCGAGCCCGCGCACTTCTCTCACGGCTTGGAGGTTCTGCCGCGGCCTCCGTTGCGCAGCGACTGCTATTTAGAAAAACTTTCAACGCGTGACGCGCTGCACTTTGGAACACACTTGCGAAATGTGAATAACTGCGCGCGTGTGTTTAAGTAACGAAATTCTCTACAGATTGTATACGTAAAGTGGTGTACGATGGAGCAACTGTCTTTCATTTTTTCGCGTGCTTTTATACCCATTTAAATTAGGATTAGCGCGGAATGAGATTTTACACTGTTTACGATCTAGGCGCATATGATCGGACGACAAAGTCTTGATTTACATGTATTTAATCAATCAATAGAAGTGAAATGATCTATTTTGACAGTTTGTCAGTTGATATACAGCTGTCAAGATTTTGAAAATTGTTTTTTTTTTAAATTATTTTTCTCTTTAAAGATACTGCCTTTTATTTGAAAATATCTACCCTTTTTTCATCAAAAATTTTTTCTCGTATATTTCAAAAGAATTTTTTTTTTAAAATGTTGAAAAATGTGTCGATGAAAGTCAATCATTTTGTTTGTAGCTGGTGGTCTAATTTAAAAGTCAAATTTATAGCAAATTCAGCAACATTTAAAATGCGTGGTACTAATACTTGACTGTGCCGCTATCTTTGTTAATATCAAACTAAACACAAAATTTGCTCAATTTTGGATAAAGCTGTCTAAGTTATAATCGTAAAAAATAAATTCCCATATGTATAGCTGTATAGTATTTGACACATAAAATACGTGTCCTACACGATCAGCTGATCAATGAATCATGAAGGTAGAAATTCCACGGGGAGTAAGCAAACGGACGTTAAAAAGTGGGTAAGATAAAAATGAAGGAGAAAGAAGGAAGGGAAGATATTGAGAAAGCTATTACAGTAAGACAGAGTTGAAGTCCTATGTAATACGTGCGGCACCAAAGAGCCGAGCCGCGCGCGTCCACATAACTCGAGTCAGTGTGTGTGTGTGCGTGTGAATGTGTATATATACATATATGTGTCGACGCGCATGTGTCTCAAGGTGCCAACAAGAAGCGCTCGTAAAACAAGAACTGGAACGTGTCCGACACGCGTATAAAAAGACTCGCCGATGACGCTATCTGCAACCCTCTTTACGACATTTTCTGTACATTTATTTACCAGTTACCACTTCCTTCTCTTTCTCCTCTAACCGCCTCTCTTCTCTTTCTCTTCTGCTTTACAGGAAACTTTTTCTCACACTACGCGCCTCTCGCTACACCCTTTGGGCGCACTCCTTTTTTGCGCCTGGATTACGCACCGCGGGCTATTCTCGAGATTTCGTCGTCGGCACGGCAAGCGCATACATATATATGTATATATAACTCGCGCAGTCGCCGCTGTTGCAGTGTAGTCGTATAAGAAAAACTTCTTACCTCATTTATACGCGATTAAACTGTCTCGTTTCACCCGAGACTTTTAATAGCCTTGATTTCCTTTGATTTTGCACTCACCTGATTTATGGCGGCTCGATGCGGAATGAAAATTCTGGACGCGTAATTTGAGGTCAAGAATTGTGCCCAAGATTTGTTAGAGTTAATTGGGAAAGGTATTACACTTCACTTTAATCGAACAGTTGAATTTTAACTCTATCAAATTCAGTTTTTCAAAGAATAAAGATTTGCTTCCGCAGCTTACAAAATTTTTTCTTGCAGCTAACAAAGAAAAAAAATTAATCATTTTTTAAGATTTTTTTTTCGTTTCTGTGTATGTGAGTGTGTATGTGCATGCGTAAGTCCTGTATCTCAAAGACGCGAAAAGCGATTTTTAAATTTAAAAATTGTATTCTTTTTTTGTGGAGTGAGGGCTGAAATATTATTAAGATTCATGGACCAATTAACTTGTATTATTAGACGATGCAAATGCGATGTATAAGAAAAAAAAAGAAATTTTTATGTTTTACAACATTAACGATTTGTTTGCATCGGTATATGCTTAACTTACTCATTATACTGAGTACATTTGAATAATTTCCAGTTGATCCTGCAACCTTTTTTCTTGAACCATATTTACATATGGATTAGATGCCGAAGAAAATCTCCCAACATAAATTTCAACGAGAATACCCATCGTTATACCTATAAGGCACACATACTCTTATCCGCGAAACAAAACGTGAGGAGCAAAGGGGGGAAAGGACGAACGAAAAAAAAAAGAAAGAAAACAAGAAGAATCGACCTCGAGAATCGCGTATGCATGCGCGAGGGATTGAGCGCGGCTCCGCGGGCATTTTTGAAAACTACAAATACGAAAGTGGAAGTCTCGAGCTCGTTAAATCGGGGGGAAAAAAATGGGTAACCGGCGAGAGAGAGAGGGACTGCAGGCCGCCGACGTGTACATGCTTCATCGGTGCTCTCTCTGGCGCGATAGTCTCGAGCACTGCACACACAGCATTATAAATTGAGAAAGAGAAGAGACCCAGCGATACACACACACGCACACACACACATATATATACAGTCTCTGATTGTCCGGGTGGACATGAAATTGTTCTGCCGGGCAGACTTTGATGTTCGATTGAGCGAGCGCGGCACACTTTGTGCGGCGGCGGTGTGTACGTGCATGCAGCAGCACTCCTCCTTCGGTCCCTCGGTTCTCCTCTCGATGCTTGCTCGATCGGTTTCGCGAAACGCATCGAGGGGTCTGTATAAGGTCTGTATACTGCCGCTGCTGCCTTCGCGATCCTCCTTGCCTTTTATTCTTTCATATAGTCCCCCCCCCCCTCCTCCCGCACACGAGTGAGAGAAGAGAGTATACACGTATATATCGGAAAAGAGCGAGTTAGTTTCTGCCAGTGAGTTCCATAACTCTTTCAATCGGTATTCGCTGATGAAATACTATAAAGTTTCTTATACTTCTCGCTGGAACTTGGGGTAACAAAGATCTCTTCTCTTCTCCTCTTTTTCTGGGTGCATATTGGAAAGGAGTGAGGAGCGAGGGGCTTTTTTTCCTACCGTATCTCGTGACTCGTCTAAAATAAAGTACGCCGAATGTTGCGAAAGTTACGCTGATATCTACGTGTGTTGTGTGTGTATATATATATGGTAAGATGTGGCAGAGGCCAACTTTTTAATTTTTTTTATATTTTGTCTATTAAAATTAGATTTTCCATCGTGGAGTGAAGACGAAATGTATCGCAAGTCATAAATAATGCAATGATTCGAATTCTTATATTTCAATTTCTTTCGTACTACATACGCTATCGTGAATATAATTAAATCCTTTCTACAATACGCAATTAATTTTTTTTTTATTTTTCATTTATCTTAAACAAATGGATAAGTATTCACTACAAGTGTATGGTAATATAAATGCTACATATGATTTATTCCTTAA
This sequence comes from Megastigmus dorsalis, assembly GCA_900490025.1. Taxonomy (NCBI): domain Eukaryota; kingdom Metazoa; phylum Arthropoda; class Insecta; order Hymenoptera; family Megastigmidae; genus Megastigmus; species Megastigmus dorsalis. Next base: position 31,673 of record UELU01136963.1, read on the forward strand.
ATCAGCGAGGAAAAAGGAAAAGATAATTAAAATGATGCTGACTATAGTACGTGTATAATCAAGTACGCATTATAGTGTTCAAATTTAAAGACATTTTATATAAATTCACATCTAATGATTACGTGTGCATTAAATATGAGTAATGATGATTACTTGTTAATCCTCTTACAATTAATTTATATCTTTTCTTAGTTACCGACTATATAGTTGACTATTCTTGTCATTTACTCAATCGATTACCAGTTATTGATTTATAGAGGTAATATTTGAGTATAAATATTAAAGTTATTGCTATTGGCATAACTGATCTATTTATCTAAGACAATTACTTTTATTTGTCTCCAACTCTTTATCAGTTATTAATTTCTTATTAATTTACAAGTTTAACAATTTAATCAATAATTAAATAATATATTTTCTATTTTAATATCCAAAGGTTAATCTTTTTCTTAGATATTATGATACATGATAAGAAACAAGATACAAATTGAAGAGTATTCAGCCAATTCTTTTGTCTCAATAACACGCACACGATGGACTATAGTCTCGGAAAACGCCCAAGCGTTGCAGTTCATAACCGTAGCGATTCCATTTTTCCGAAAACACCGAGTAAGAGAGAGCGAGAGAGAGAGAGAGCAGAGAATTTAATTCAACGCAAAAACAAAGCTCGAAAATCCATAAAGTGAAGCGTGCGAGAAAAAAGTGCACAGAAGCTATGGGAGAGAAATGAGATGTAAGCGTGTGCAGGCGAGGACAAAAAGCTTCGACTAAAAAGAAGAAAAGCTCGTTATATACATATACATATATATACATATACGCATAGAGTGACGTCGGCTCCGACGCGGCCGCCGCGCACCGTGGAAAGGAGCGAGAAAAGGGGCGTCGTCGTCGTCGTGCGACTAGGAGCAACAGCAGCAGCCGAGGCACGTCCGAATTTGGTTGAATAAGCTAATGCAATCAAACGGGCGAAAGCGCTACTTACAACTTTACCCGGCAACTCGGATTGCTGGGCTTTCGCGGAGCGCCATTTACCGCGAATTCCCTTACACACACACACACACACACACACACACACACACACAC
>UELU01136964.1:0-10897 GCA_900490025.1 Megastigmus dorsalis
GTCCATAATAACGAGGCTCTAGACAAGCGTGTATTTTTTAAATACATTTGGATTTGTAATAAGATCGACACGCTTAATATCCATGCGAGTATCGGTACACCAATGTTTAATTCTACTAAACGCAGCGAGAAGCGCTGGGAGCCAATTCAAATTAAAAAATTATTTTCAGCCTTCAACAATCTTATGCTCAAATCAGCTTGCCGCGCCTTTTATTTTTCGCCGAATCTACCATTGATGGATGACGATGTGAAGAGAGACGGCGATGCGGCCGCCGCCGGCGGGGAAGTGCTAGGCTGGCCTCCCCACTCTGTCCGCCTTGCCGCTATAGCTCTACGCTGATTGGCCCGCTTGACTGATTTTCAATCGACGATTACTCAGTAATTATTGGTCGCATCGAAAAATTTCTTAGTGATCTTTTGCTTCGAATCTTGCGATCTATCCGATTCCGTAGAGTGTGATATTCTGTTTATTAACAGCCTGTATAAAGACGTTCACTTATATAATATATCTCGTACTTGTAGCGGGTGGTGATTGTGCAGTCCATTACGTGGCTGTATAGTCTTCCAAACGCTAGAATAATTAAAATAGAATCTTTCAAATAATCTAATAATCCGTGATGATTACGTAGTCCATTACGTGGCTGCGTCATTTTCCTAGTGATCAAGATTATCGATAAGTTATATACGACTCTTGGAGATTATACAGTCCAGTACTTGGCTGTATAGTCTACCGTTGCGAGTCAAGAAAGAGTAAAATATATATCTCTTTTCCTTGTCTGATGATTGTGCAGTCCACTACGTGGCTGTATAGTCTTCCAAACGCTAGAATAATTAAAATCATTGTAATAATCTAATAATCCGTGATGATTATACAGTCCATTGTGTGGCTGTATAGTTTTCCTAGCGATTAAGATTATCGATAAAAAGTAAAGCACGACTCTTGGAGATTATGCAGTCCAGTGCGTAACTGCATAGTCGACCGTTGCGAGTCGAGTAAAAATAAACAAATTATATCTTCTTTCCTTGACTGACGATTACGCAGCCCATTATGTGACTGCATTTTCCACCAAATTCTAAAAAAGGAAATAAAGACATAAAAATAATCTAATAATCCGTGATGGTTATAAGGTCCAGTGCGCGGCCGTATAGTCTTCCTAGCGATTAAGATTATCGAAACGAAATATTTGAAAAATATCAAACAAGACTCTTGGAGATTGTGCAGTCCATTACGTTGCTGCATAGTCTACCGTTGCGAGTCAGGTAAGAGTAAATAAAATATACTTATTTTCAATAAACGGACGCAGAGTGCATACGATTCACGAATTTTTTCCCGCAGTACCACCAGGATACAAAATTATCGAGGTTCCCTCGCACGTCATTTACCTGCCAATCACCGTGAAGTGTATCGATCACATACAAATACGTCTAGTCGATCAAGACAATAATTTGATTAATTTTCGCGGGGAAGCGATCACAATCAGGTTACACATTAAGTCGGTATAATGGGAATCGTTTATAACACAGGGTCTATAAACAGATCTATATGGCACCCGAGCATCAGTCATCATCGATGAGTCAAAGCGTTAACATGGCAGAACATTCAGTTTCTCAAAAGCCTAGGTTTAAAAATCGTCCCTGGTGGAAAATTACGTGTATAATCTTTTGCTGTCTACAACGAAATGTAAGAAATTCTAAACATACAGTCGGGTGTAACATTCGATGAGTCAGTGGCTTACTACGAAGTTCACGCTCATCAACCATATACTTCATCAAACTTCAACAATAACGATGAAATACGCATATCAATTCATCATCAAGATTTAAATCTTTTACCCTCACATAGTTCTATTCATGTGGTAGGAAGACTAAACAAAGCGGATGTAACTGCAGTGCAGAATACAAAATTAGTTAATAATGGTGTTTGTGATGTTTTCGAGGAAATCCGCTACGAAATAAACGCAATAGAAATCGATAGATGTAATAACGTTGGTTTGACTAGTATCATGAAAGGTTGGGCATCGCTCAATCCAAATCAGAGTTTGATTATCGAGAACGCGGGTTGGATCGATGTGGCGGAAACACAGCCAATAACCAATGATGCAGGTTATTTCGACGTTTTTATACCTCTCAATATGATTCTCGGTTTTGCTGAAGACTATCGTAAAATCATCGTTAACGTAAAGCATGAGCTTATTCTCACGCGATCTAGACATGATCTCAATGCCGTGGTGCAAACTGCAACTCGAGTTGCAGATCAAGATGTTTTTGAATAATTCAAGATCGATCTTTTGAAAATCGAGTGGCTTATGCCCTACGTACAGCTCTCTAATGAGTACAGGATTCGACAGCTTCGTCGTACTGAAAAAAATAAACCAATTACGATGAGTTTTCGGTCGTGGGAGTTGTATGAATATCCCATACTACCGACTTCTTCTAGACATGTATGGACTGTGGTAATCAGCCTGTGCTAAACTTCTATTCAGCTAGAAAACCGTCGATTTATCATACTAGGATTTCATACAAATCTAAAGGGTGTGAGAACAGTCAATGCTAGTCAGTTTGATCTTGCAACATCAGTAACATAAAACTATTTCTCAATTCGCAATATTATCCGTATGGAAACATGAATTTGGATGTTGGAAAGAATCAATATGCAATTCTATAAGACATGTACGCAAAATTTTAACACGTATACTATGAAAAAGATGCTGACCCAAAGCTTAAAAAATCGGATTACATTAACCGCGTTCCGATCATCGTTATCGACTGCTCGAAACAAAACGATTCCCTGAAAAACGCTCCCGTAGATGTACGTCTCGAATTCGATGCTAAGCAAAATTTTCCTGCTGGCACCACCGCTTACTGCTTAATTATACACGATCGGATTGTCGAATACAACGCCGTAAGTGACGATGTCAAGAATCTCATTTAAAGTGGGGGGCACGTGATGTAAGAAAGCGTCAAAGCGAAGCGGAGCTCATTTTTGCTCGAAATGGAGTACGCAGTGGATATGCAAGGATTCAAGAAGCCGGGTCAAGACTTCGTCTTGAAAGAGTTGGCTGTAATTCCAATCCATGACAAGACCGATCCTATAGTGCTTCTCTTCAAAGCGCCAATTCCTTGGAAAAAATTATTATCACGGTTCGTCCTGGGATTCCGGCGATCACGAATACACTGTAATTGGAAAGATACTTCAAGAAGCTCTACAGGATGCGACAAGCATCTACGTAATCGGTAAGGCAAAAAAGAAATGGTTGGAGCGTTTCAATTTCAAAGTATCTGATATCACAGAATTCGGCTACCCAGTATTAGAGCATCCTAAAACAGTGACTATTTGCAACAATCACAGTGGAGCATACAAAGCTACGTCTGCTCTCCAAAACGTTAAGCTAATGAAACTTTTCTACTCTCTCTGTTCTGAAATGGAATGGGAAGACATCCAGTCGGATTAAGTATAAATCAGCCTCGTCAACTAATCACCATCGGTCCGAGCAATTCAAAAAGAAGAGATAGATTCATTATGGAAAAAACTACAAGTTTTCAACTAATACGTACTCATTACCCGAGAAGAAAGATTAAAAAGGCTCTAAGTAGTAGCAGGACTTTAACCGATTCTGACTCAGCAGTGGTTTCCTGCAAAAAGACTTGCCGGGATGAATACAGGTCTGAACCTGAGTTGCGCGTCTGTGCACATCGATGCCATGAAACATTGGATGCTTGAGCGAAGAGTCAAAGACGAATCCGTTAATGTACAATTGAATGCAAAATATCAAGTACGCAAATGTACAATTGAATACAATATATTAAGTATGAATAAAAAAAAAAATTTAAATAAATTATTTGTCTCTACTTTATTTCAAAGCTTATCGACATAAACATTTACTCGATGCATAAAATCAAACAAATACTCTAATATTAAAGACAACCTTTAAAAGTTATTAAAATTCTCATAATATGGTATAATAAATATGCACAAAGTATTGAAACTTACATGTAATACTATTCGGAGCTCTCGTATTCATCTTAACATTTTGAATTTGGCGGCCAGAGTAGTACGGTGCTCTACCACTAGGCGGCGAAATCCCACGGCGCTAAACATGTAGTAAGAAAAGCGTTATTCAGTGGATATAGGGAGGTGCGATTCGATACGTGGGTCGAGGTGAACTTTGCAGCTCGCATCCTAGAGTGCTCCTCGGAAAAGTCTCGGATGTGTCGACTGCTTTCTGCTCTTGGAGTTCACCCTCCGAGAAATGAAAGGGGTGTAAAAAGCCTCCTTTCTCTCTAGAGTAGTACGGCGTTCTACCGCTAGGTGGCGAAACACCACGGCGCGAGCGCTAAACACGTATTAAGGAAAGCGTTGTTCAGGGGATAGAGGGAGCTGCGATTCGTTACGTGGGTCGAAGTGAACTTTGCAGCTCGCATCCTCGAGTGCTCCTCGAAGAAGTCTCGGATGTGTCGACCTGCTTTTTGCTCTTGGAGTTCACCCTCCGAAAAATGAAAGGGGTGTAAGAAGCCTTCTTCCTCTATGTGGATGCAGCACGGTCTCCTCCTCCCGCGCGTATTTCTGGCTCACTCAGAGCAAAAATAAATTTAAAAAACGAATAAGCGGCACTTCTGGCTCAGCGCAGGCGGCAGTGGGCAGCGGGCAGCGGACAGCGGGCAGCGGGCAGCCTGTCGCATGCATGAGCCGCTCGCGCTAAATGTTATGCCGTCTCTGGCTCACTTCTTCTTACAGCTCAGCGGAGGGGAGGGGAGATGCTTCTGACTCATCCGCAGCAGGGTGAGCCAGAAACACTGTCTCTTCTAACTCTGCGGTGGGTGAGAGAGAGAGAGAGAGAGATAGAGCAGCACGGTGAGCCAGAAACACTAGGCGGTTCTAGCTCACTGTATCTTCTAACTCTGCCAGGGAGAGAGAGATAGTGCAACACGCTGAGCCCGAAACACTTTGATTTATCCCACTGTTCAGAATCAATCAGCTTCCGTTGACAAATACGAGACTCTCTTGTTGAGTCTCGCTTTCCGATGCTCGGACCAAAGATACTCGTGAGCTCCGTACAAGGCTCACGAGTCTAGCTTGCTCAGAAAATGTACAGCAGATCCGCTACCTACTGTGCCCGCGGAGGCGGCGGTAATCGCGGGATATTAGGGAAAGTAGGGATACCTCGTAAATGATGAATGCGCGAATCCAATAAACGAAATACATTCTATCATAAAATTCAATACAAGTGCAACGGCACTATGATTCGCGAACCGAGAAGGCAAATAATAATTTTGGCGCGCACACGCACACACATACACGGATCGCCGCTGCGATCCGTCGCTTTTCTCGTAAAGTACACAGTACTTACTCGTGCTGCGCTGCACCGATCATCTCTCTCAATCTCTCTGTCTCTCTATCTGCGATGTCGAGTATTGCAGTCCAATGCAATTATATGGATTGTGGTGGTGGGCTACACACACAACACACACACCAATTTACCAATCGCGGTTTTCTTATCGTTCACGCGTCCTGTAGCTATGGCGGCGGAAATCGATCTGAGGCTCGATGACCCCCCTCTATCGCGCGCTAATTACCGCTATCTCTCTCTCGCGACACTTACCTACGCTCTCTCTCTCGCTCATCATCCTCGATGCCTGAGCGCCGTCGGATCGAGCATACAATCGAATTAAAGATCGAATATTAAATTCAATCGTGAATTCGTTATAAGCTATCATAAAAAAGATATATGATAGAAATTCTTAATTAATAAAACGGACACGTAAGCAAGCCTCTGAATCACAAAGATGGTCATGATAATTCTTATGGAATCGTGCACCAAAGCCTCTGAATCAGTACCCATACAGCAAAGGTTCAATGAAATATTACAACCAAAAATTTCAGAAACATTACAGGAAGATTTCCAAAATATTATAAAAATGTTTCAAAGAAATATTTACTGAAATGTTGTAAAAATATTGCAGTAACATTTCAGTGAAATTTTATTTTATAAGTTTCAAAACATTTCACTGAAACTGTGCAGAAACCTTGAAACAATATTACACAAAATATTTTATGAGAGATTGTGAAAATATTACTTGAAATTTTTCTTGAAACCTTAACAAAATATTTCAGGAATAATGCGTGAAATATTTCCATGAAATGTTTCAAAAATGCTGTAATAATCTTTCAAGCAAAGTTCCTCAAAACATTACCAGAATTTTTTTTGCAATATTTCTCTAAAATGTTTCACAAATGTTTCTGTAATATTGCAGCGAAATATTACTTTACCGCATAGCGTGTAACATTACAATGAAAGGTTCAATGAAATATTTCAGGCGAACATTTCAGAAACATTGCAGAATGGTTTCCAAAATATTAAAGAAATGTTTCGAAGAAATGTTTACTGAAACAGTTCAATTATATTGTACAAATGTGTCAGTGGAACCTTATTTCGAAGTTTTCAAAACATTTCACTGATACTTTGCAGAAACCTTGCAGGAATATTATACAAAATATTTCATGAGAGATTGTGAAAATGTTATTTGAAATGTTTCGTGAAACCTTAACAAAATATTTCAGGAATAATGCGTAAATCTTTCAAGCAAAGTTTCTCAAAACATTACCAGAATATTTCTTGTAATATTTCTCTAAAATATTTCACATATGTTTCTGAAATATTGCAATGACATATTATTTCTAGCCTAGCATGTAACATTACAATGGAAGGTTCAATTAAATATTTCAGACAAACATTTTAGAAACATTGCAGGAAGGTTTCCAAAATTTTATACAAATGTTTCGAAGAAGTGTTTACTGAAACAGTTTAATTAGATTGTAAAAATATTTCAGTGGAATCTTATTTCGATGTTTTCGAAACATTTCACTGAAACTTTGCAGAAAACTTGCAGGAATATTACACAAAATATTTCATGAGAGATTTTGAAAATGTTATTTGAAATGTTTCGTGAAACCTTAACAAAATATTTCAGGAATAATGCGTGAAATATTTCCATGAAATGTTTCAAAAATGCTGTAACAATCTTTCAAGCAAAGTTTCTCAAAACATTACCAGAATATTTTTTGTAATATTTCTCTAAAATATTTTACAAATGTTTCTGAAATATGACAATGATATATTATTTTACCGCATAGCATGTAACATAACAATGAAAGGTTCAATCAAAAATTTTAGGCAAAAGTTCAATAATCAAATTTCTTTCGAGCGTTATTCGATTTCAATTAACTTCTATACACAACTAACATGTCACTGACGTAGATTTAAAGTATTTTAATAATTCAAATAAAATCTATTATTTATAATAAATAATTATGGTTGGATAAATTAATAATCCCAATAAAATATTTCATTTTTTCAACAGATTTATGTAAAAAATGTATATTAAATAAAATAATATTTATTTGACAAGGTCTGTAAAAAAAATTCAAGATTAGAAAATAATTTTAGCTATTATTGAATTTCTATAACGTTATCCGTGTAATCTAAATCTTGATAAGGGCTTATCATCATTAATAGAATTTCTACTCTGAGAGATATCGGGTCTAAAATAGTTTAATCGGCTATTTCCCTTGACTGCAGTCAAGCCAAAAAATGCTTAAATCATTACTGTAATTTCTTATTACTAAACTTATTAATAAATTTAAATGTATTATTATTAATACATTTAAATTTATTATTTTAGATGTATTATTAGATTTAAAAAAACTCACGTACTTTTCTAATTTTACTCTGATTTCAAGATAAATATAATATATTACATGTATGTTTTCAAATGGAAAGGTTAATGTGCTGTAACGGCAGAGCGCGTTTGAATTCGGCGCGCGAGCTTAATGGCGCGTACGAACAGGCGCGCGCTCGCGAGAGAGAGAGAACGAGGAAGAAGGCCAAGCGGAAGCGGCCATACTGTCTTTTCCTCTCCGACCGAACGCCATGTGCGACGTGACCGCTCTCGCGTAGGCGTATTTCGAGAGTGCACAAGTGTCACTGGTGTGTACAGTGATGGAGCCTCGAAGCCCCCCACCTTCTCCTCCGTTCGAACAACTCAGGGGAGCAGCTAGCAGCCGCGGAGCCCGAGAGATCGACGAGCAGCTGCAGCCACGCGGCGCCGGCGCGCGAGCCACTGAAGTGAGAGAGGGAGAAACGAACTCGCCGTGCGAACGAGTGCTGGAAAGTAAGTGCGATTTTTCTTCTTCGCGACGACCAGCCCTTCGTGAAAGCCAGTGCGGACGCGCCGTGGCCGATGGAGACGCGCTTCGCACAGGTTACTCTCCGAAGAGTCCCTGTCATAATAAGCGGCGCCGGAGCTTGTAAGCCACGAGCCGAACCTAGTGGCAGCTTCGGAAAATTGCTGCTTGTAAGCAAACTCGGCCCGTTCTTCGTGATAAGATTTATATTTGAATTTATACCCTTTTGGGTTAACTCTCCATATGATTTGGAGTTGTCTTAAAGCCACGTTTGTTATCGAATATATTTGTTTCATTTTTTACAAGTTAACTAAGTGAGTGTCATTCCGTGACCTTGCCCATTTCCCTTTTGCCCGTCCGAGCGAATACCGCCCTCGCCGATCGTGGCAAACTGGCCGGCATTTTAGGCTCAGAAAGCCATTCGTATTCGCGCTTTCGCGGTCCTGTTTCCAGGTACACATGAGAGAGTTGATAACGGCGTCCAGCGTTACAGTGAGGTGCGATAGCACCGGCGGCTAACGTCCGCCCACACCTCCAGACGCAACGAGAGAGCTCAGCTGTTGAGCAGTTGCAACACTTCATCCCGCCAAGGCAAGTCGCCCTGGCCATTACGCAACCCCTAGCCAGGACCCCGTTACAGTGCATATGTGATTTTTCCATATATCTTGTTTTATGAATAATTTATTAAATAAATTGAAAAAATAACAATTTTTCAACCTAATAATGGATAGGAAAAATTAATTAAAAAAAAATTGGCCGTAGGTTGGATCGAACCCGCGCGCCTGAGTTTTTAGCCGTTATGGCGTGGTATGTGTTCATTCGTTATTTGCGTGCTTATTCAGACCGTGTAGATATATACTTAGCTATATATACACTCTCTTTACTTTGACTTGATCGAGAAGAAAACGTAGACAGAAAGATAGAAAAGGAGGGAGAAAGATAGAGAGTGAGAGATAGAGATATATCATTGAGAGAGAGAGAGATCGAGACCGATAGATAGAAAGATACAGAGAAGTCTCATACACTGCATGTACAATATTATTAACATCAATTACAAAATTTATTGTAATTAATGTCAATAATATTGCTCATGTGTATGCTTATAATCGTCCAAGAATATATCCATCAAATATGCGGGTTCTGAAATTTCTTTTAATTTTCAAATATTAATTGTTTTCAAATAATAACACAGTAGAATACATGCCCAACAAGCACACTTTTCGAAAAACGAGTTTTTTAAGAATGCTCTTATGTCCACATTGACTTAATACTTATAGTATTCAAATAGTAATAACAAAGTATTCTTTTCAAATAATTTTTTTTGGTGACTGACAAAATAGAAGGTATCTCAGAGCATTACAAATAATCATAAAGTATGTATAAAGTATTCGTTATGCAGTATTTTGAAAATTCGTTTGAAAAAATAGTATAATTCTTTTATTATAAAGAAAATTATAAATATATTCTTTATTTAGTACTACGGCAAACAAGCCAAATCTCGCGTTATTAAATTATTGCATACGTAAATTATTAGATTTACTTTTTTTCTTTAGTTTACTCGTAACAAAATAATTTTCATTAATTTTAATGTGCACATACCAGAGAATTATTGAAAGAATTCTCAAGTAAATGTTTAACATTTAAACCTACTTTATCAGCGAAATCAAAATTTTAGATCGCAAGCGTTGCGTAGCGTAGCGGTTAAGGCTTATGCGTCGTACCCCAAAGATCCTCGGTTCGAATCCCAGTGTGGGAAAAATTTTTTTAAGTGTTTAATTTAATTGCGAAAAATTGTGAAGCATGCGAACATTAATATAAAAGCGACTCTATATAATATAATATTTAGTGTTTGTTAAAAAAACAATAGCGATAGAAATTCATTAAAGGTTACCAGAAATGTATATGACATTTAACAGTTGAAACCAATCAAAAGTTAAATAAATCCTTGCAGAAATCTTGCTTTTGTAATACTTTAAAAATAATTTACCAAACATTTCTGAAATATTCTATGTAATATTTTGCACGATTTGTGCAAGGGACATAGCAATATTTCAGAAAAATTTCTTTGCAATACTTTAAAAAGGTTACAAACCTTACATGCACCCTTGCAGAAACCTTGCAGCAATATTACATGCTGTGTGGGTAGTTAATGATTATGCGCAACTGCCTATATCCTATTAAATGAATATAGAAAATCCAGCACAAACTATAGATTAAATTCGTCCCTGAGGCTGAGATAAGTAAACAAAATTTAAAGGTTTTAATTTTAACGTAACACAGATATAATTAACACACACATAAGTTAGAGTAAATATAAATAAAAAAGAAACAACGAAAAAGTAAAGAAACAAAATCAGTAATTAATGATTATGCGCAATTGCATATACCCTATTAAATGAATATATAAAATCTAACACAAACGATAGATTGAATTCGTCCCTGAGGCTGAGATAAGTAAACAAAATTTAAAGGTTTTATTTGTATCGTAACACAAATATATTTAACAGTTTAAATTTCAGAACAGAGAGAGTAGAAAAGTTTCATTAGCTTGATGATGCATAGAATACCGCAAATGTAAGTATCAAAGTTTTAATATCTCTCGTGATTGTATTTGACCTCGTCAACTCCGAGATACGACATCAAATCGAAAGGTGGCTGAAGATGTCCAAAACTATCGAAGTAAACCACGTTGTTGCCACGTTTACGATAAACAACC
>UELU01136967.1:0-19160 GCA_900490025.1 Megastigmus dorsalis
GAGAGAGAGAGAGAGAGAGAGGTTTTCTTAAGTATGAATGTTTATATATTTAGAGGTGCAAAGTAAAAGAGCGATTTTTACAGATACATAATTATGTTTTTTACTTTCATGTTCTATTTCATACATTACAATACAATTCGTTTAAATTTTTAGCAATCATGGGTAGAGAAAAAGCTAGTATTTTGGATAAAACAATTTTTAAGAAATAATTTTTGTAGTTGTAATCGTCATCTGGTATTTTTTCTTTAATTAAATCTTCCAAGTTGGAGTGATGTTGCGAGTAGTAATGTTTAAATTTTTTAAACTCGCCTAAAATCCTCATAGCCTCTTGTGGTTCTTCTTTGTCGAGTTTGCCTTTTAGATATTCGAAAATGATATCGGTGGTACGATTAACCAAACCTGCTTTTTCTTTGAGAGACTCGAGCAGAGTGTCTACCAAGCTGGTTAAATTACGCAGTCCTTCATATGTAGTTTGGTGCATGATGAGGCTTTGAGAGTACGTGGTACACAATAAGAGGTTGGGCAATTCTGGTCTTACTTCGTTCTGCTGATTATTAACCATAATTGAAAATTTACTATAAAGAACACTGTATTTTCAAACGATATTACGGCTGCTACGATGTGTAGCGTTCGCGCAACTGATTATGACTGAGCCGAAACAGAAGAGTTCGTATAGTATACCAGCGTTGGAAGAAGGTAAGGGGAAACTAAAAGAAATTTTGCAAAAAATATATCGATTAGAGATGTCGAAACGAGAAAACAAAAATCGCATAGTCCAACGAAAGCGCCAATAGTTTGCAATAAAATATCGATTCGAGATGAGCAGTGTAGAGGGTACTGAAACGTCGTATCGAGAAAAATTGTTCATTTAGAGAATACTCAAATTTGTAAAACCAATAAATATGAGTCGAAATATATAGTTTTTTAATAATAATAATGATGAAAATGTTTATTATTACTATAAATTTGCATAATTAATATACAGTTTTTGGAGGTGTATTGAAATAAATATGAGTCGAAATATAATGTTTTAAAAATGAAGGATATGTTTATTATTACTTTAAATACAATTACAAATTACATCGTAATCTAGAAATACATGTTTGTTTGCAAAATCGCGTTCCAAGAGAACGCTCTTTACCGAACCCACTGGCTCGTTTACATTTTTTATTCTTAATTTTAAAAATTATGTGCGAAGACCAAAAACGTATGCGCGATTAAGAGCGAGCATAAAAAAGTTATGTGTGATGGTGAAAAAAAAGGTATGGGTGAGAGTGTGCTAAGTCGTGGACGAAAAACTTATGAGCGAGCTAGAAAACTTAACCGTGAGTATAAAAATGTTATGTGAACGTTTAAAAAACTTACGTGCGAGGATGAAAAATTTATGCACGAGGTTTAACAGTTTCGTACTCTCTTTTTTTTGTTTTGCTAATGCACGACACCATCAGTTTTTTCTTTACAGAATGATTAATAAAAATTCTAGAGTTGGCGTTATATTACAGGTTTTTTGAAATAATTTAAGTTTAAGGATGAATTTTTATACTTATATTCTTGCGGACTTTTTTACATACATGAGTTGTGAAATCTAAAATATTTCGGATAAATTCGATTCGAAAATCTCCAAGATATTTGATGTAAACTTTTCTACTTGTAAGCTCATTTTCAAAATTGTTAACTTTGACACGGGGTGAAGACATCGAAAGAGTTTTCAAGAGTTAGTACTATCTTGAAGACGAATTTGGTTGTGATCTTCCTCATAGGAATAACTCTGTACAAGTAGTCTAACTGTAAGTCCTTAATTCGTTTTGTTTCGTTTTTGGATGTGGGTTTCTTGCCGCTTCGTTGATTGACTCCATTTTCAGTATTTAAATTATGAAGTGAAACTACGTAAATAGAGAAAAATAGAGACAAACTATCAGTATCATAATAATAGAGAATAACGAATGGAACACCTTTGAATGTAAGAGCGTGTACATATCGTTGACTATCAGAAGATCACGAACCAACTAACATTATCACATGAGCATTCGCAAATACAGGTCATACGATGATAGCGCGTAGGTGGGGGTTACGTTTGAGCATTCGCGGAACCGCGAGTCGACAGTGTATAGCGAGACGTAAGCCAATCTATACTGAAAAAGTGGAGTGTCTAAATGGACGGTCGACATCTACGTACGTCACAGCAGAGCTGTAAGCGTATAGGTGGAGGACATCGGATTTGAGCATGCGCTGAACCGCGAAACGTCAGGGCAGCGACACAAAATATCGTGAATAAATAATAAATTAACTAAATGACAAAATAGAAGAAATACTGTGCAACTGCAAAGTGAGACGTCAAACGTATGCGATCTAATTTGTATAATGTTCTTGTATTACGCGAGTTCAGGTGAAGCGAACAGCAGTGCTTCAGGAGGGGCATGACGAGCCAACTGCGGGTCATCTCGGAAGGGATAAGACTTATTCCCGGATAGCCAATTTATATTATTGGCCGGGCATGTATAAGGACGTGGAAGCCTATGTTCGAAGATGCACTGCATGTCAGCAGTGTAAAGTCGAGCAGCGGGCTCCAGCAGGGCTAATGGGGCGAAGGACTATCACTAGACCATGGCAAGTGATTGCAGGTGACATCATGGGTCCTTTGCCCAAATCTGTAAAAGGATTCGAGTATATCCTGGTCTTTCAGGATTTGTTCACGCGATGGCTCGAGGTTATCCTCATTCGCAAAGCCAATGCAAAATCCGTCCTTAAGGAGCTTAAAGAGCGTATCTTTTTGAGATATGGAGCTCCTGAAGTCTTTCTTTCAGATAATGGCACGGAGTTTAAGAACCGTGTCATTGATAGTTTTCTCGTAGAGAGAGAGGTGTGCACCATACCACGGTGCCACCATATCATCCGCAGGCAAATCCAGTGGAACGAGTTAATCGTTCACTGAAGACGATGCTCATGGCATTTATCGAAGAGAGCCATCGAACATGGGACGATAATTTGCCAGAGCTTGTGTTTGCGTTTAACACGGCTGTGCATAGTTCAGTAGGAGCCAGTCCTGCTCTACTGAACTATGGAAGACAACCACTGCCTCCTTCGACGATTCGACGAGAACAATAGCTGGCTGCTCTGGATCGAGAGCAAGCCGATGCTCTTGAAAAGTAGCAGAAAAAGATTGAAGACCTCATCAATCTACGTGCCGAAACGATCCAGAGATCAGATGAATCTCACAACAGGCAGGCCGCTTACTATAATGCACGACGCAGACCAGCTGGATTCGAGGTAGGAGATCGAGTCTGGAAACGCAATAAGATATTGTCTTCAGCTGTGGAAGGGTTGAGCGCTAAGCCGGCCCCGAAATATGCAGGTCCGTATAGAATTACGGCCCAGCTAGGTTCTCATACGTACGAGCTGGAGGATATGGACGGGAAGTTGATGGGACCCGTCCATGCTGAACAAATTAAAGAGTATGTCGCCGAGGAAAGTCATCTGACAGAAGAAGATGACGTCGAGACGCAACCTCCGATGGATGCCAGCGTAGACGTGGCGCTGAGCGACCCGCCACCAGCGAGCGCAGTGAGCACGCAAGTCAGAATCACTCCACCGGGAGATGTAGCGGCTGCCTGTGTGCCTGTAATTTCGCAACCCCGCGGAAGGCCCCGGAAGGCTACGAAAGTTGTGAAACGAGCGTGCGTTCGAATCGAGAAGGCTGCGTCGACAATTTCGTTAGCGAAGCGAAAGCCCGGTCGTCCTAAGAGCTCGCGAAAGCGCGTAAGTTTAGTCAATCCGACGAATCTCTCATTCATCCTGAAATCAAACAGGGAGGAAAATGAGAGGGACTTACGAATGCGTGGCACGTCTTTCTTATCTTAAGAAGATGTGCACCCACCTGTTCCAGGAGTTGACGGTTGGGGCCGAGGAGTCCAGCTCCTCGGTCTCAATTTCTGAAGTTGATCGGGAGGTGGTCCCGATCCTCCGTACTCGGGCTGGGGCGACTTTACGCCGCCCGTATTCCACCGGTCCACCCCCGGTCCAGGACCAGGACAGGAAAGAAGAGGAGGGCGCCGTCGCTCTCCAAGAGAGCGCGGCGCCATCATCCGTGGGTGACGCGGAAGAAGAGGGCATCGACGCTCAACAAGGGATCGAGGTGCCACGGATGAAGGAGGAAGTTGCACAGGAGACCGACTCCTGTGCAGCGGTCGAACTGAGAGGTGCCGAGGGTCTGCCAGAGAGCCCGGGCCTCTTTAAGGTAGAGATTTCGGGAGACAAGGGCGACGAGGTCCGGAAACGGGACCCGTCGCCACGAGAATTAGAGGCGATGCACCTCGAGCAGCTGCTCGAACAGGCGCGGGAAGCCACCCGAGCCAGTCTCCAACTGGAGGAGACTGCTTTCGCTGCGCTCGACCAGTTCCTCGAGTAGCATGGTGAAACTGGAGGCCGCCGGATGAAAAAGTGGCTTCCACTAGTGAAAAACCGGCGCGTCGAGCTGCGCGCCGTTTTTGGGATCCGCAAGGAAGGTCGCCTCCGTAAGGAGGCTGAAGAGCGGCGAGCCCGCGAAGAGGTGGCCCGACTTGAGCGCGCTCACGCGGAGCGAGTACGTGCTGAAGAGGCGTTCAAGCGGGCCAAGCAACGAGAGGAAATCGAGGCCTGGCGGTTGGCGCAGGAGCGCCGCAGCCAAAAAGAAAAGAAGAGGGACACTCGGTGTTACATGTGCGGAACACCGGTTGTCAAAAAGTCCAAGGATTGTCCGAATATCGCGGAGCACCGGCGCTACAAATGAGTGTAGCTCCCGGTGCCCCTTTTGTTTATTTTGAATATATTTTTCTATTTTTTTTAGCAATGATTGTGTTTCATTGCGATAATCCTTGCATCATCCACGTAGGATCCTTAACTGTTCCTCTGATAGGTCATCGAGCGCTATCATCGAGCTGTCACCATCCTGGTATCCAGCGTCTGGAAGAGGGGTATAACGAATTCGCGATTGAATCGATGATTCAATTGTTAATTCAATTGTACGCTCGATCCGACGGCGCGCAAGCACCGAGGATGATGAGCAGGACAGCGAGCGTGGCGCATGTCGCGAGAGACAGTGAGATAGGCGCTCTCGAGAATTAGAGAAAGACGACGCGATAGGATTGGTATTTACAGAAGTAAAAATGTGGATGTGTCATTGAATCAATTAAGATTTCAGCAGTACCAACTGGCAACTAATAAATCAGCGTTTAAATTGGAAAAACTTCCCCCCACTGAAGGATCAGCTGCACAACACTCTTACAGAGTATATTATCAGTTACAAACTTGGCTTGGTTATTTCGACAGTGAGCTCGATAACAAAGCTAAGTAATGGGGCTGGAAGGAACGCCAAGGTAGACTCGTGCCTACATTTATTCCAGATAATGCAGAGTTAATTATAGAAACATTATTAAAAACTATTAGTTGCAGCTGTGAAACTGGTCGTAATAATATAAGATGTGGCTGCTGAAAACACGGCTTAAAATGTAATTTATGTACTAATTGCCGTGAAAACTGCTGTAATAGAGATCAAGAAATATTCGAGAATTTAAGCGATTCGGAAGAAATTGAAGAGCCGCCTACGAATCATCCTGTTGAAATTGAAGATCTCGAAGACATTGATCTCGATCTAGAAGATCCTTCAGAAGTACAAAGTTCTACTCAAGAAACACAATGTAATAAATTAAAATTGTATTAGCGTATTAACATTTTTTGTATATTTTTTATTTTTATAAAATAATTTGTAAAAACAAAGCGAATACAAACTTTTAATAACTGAAATATATAACTGAAATAATATAAGATATTGAAAAAGTCATTTTGTTGGTTTTTCTTCAATTTCAGCGGTTCAATGAGAAATAAACCATCGACATGTATAGATCATTTTAAAGTAGAGATATCAACGGTTAAAATGAGCTATGACACGATATTGAAATCGAAAAAAAGAAAAAAGAAAGAAAGTTTTCCGTGGAGGATTTTCTTTTTTTTTTTCGTAAAATGTAAATATTACGAAAACTACTTGTTTTCCTTATTCAAAAAAATCATGCTTATTCAGTGCAAAAAAGGTATACTTTCACAAAATTTCAAGTAAATTGAATTATTTTTATGAAAGTAAAAAATAAAAGTGTGAAAAATTGATTTTCCGATATTTTCTCGGACAATTTGAGACCATGTTAAAAAATGTCTTATATGAAAGTTTTCCATTTTTTTATTCCCTACAACTTCTGTGCACAACATTTTTCGCTAGAAGGTCAAGTTTTCATGAAAATTGCAAAAAAACATTTTCTACCCCTAAAAACCACCCCATTTCGCCATTTTGCTTCATCTCGTGTTTAATTTTTTTTTTCTCTTTGTTATAACCTTAACTAAATTTTCCAACTGCTTTTTGACTGCTGATAATTTTTTCCCTCAAAAATCGCTTTGGCACCAGCCTACGTCGGAAGCACGCTGATCCCCTTTACACGCGGGGTTTTTCGCTCGCTTTGCTATTGCATGACTCTATGCGGCTCGTCTATCCGCTGCTTAACTTCGCGAGAAAGAGAGAGAGAAAACTATCTTAAGCCGCATGCTACCTTTCGATGGGACCGCCGATCACAATTCTTGTCGGCGTCCTCCGTCCTTCTTCCCACGTGGCGTGGCTGGGGACCGCCGAGGATGAGGGCCCGGCGCTGGCGTCGATGTTCGCTCGTCGTTGGCTGCGTCTATCCCCCGCGATTATTGGGGCCCGTCGGCGTAGCTTCGCTCTCCTCGATAATGCCTCCAAGGTGCCTCATGGCTGCGGCAGGCGGCCATGGCCGATGTATCGCGTCTTCCTCGTGGCCTGTTTCGACGAGTGATGCGACGCTCCTTCGGAGTCGTGACACCGGAGAGCACGGCGCGGACCTTGCGCTTCACACCAAAGCTGGTGGGCGAGAGAGCGTCTCTCGCGCTCTCGCGGTGCTCCGAGCTTTTCGCTGCTCTTTTTCCCCCACTTGACCTACTTCGGTTCTCTCTCTTCCTTCCGTATTCTAATTTCTAACTCTTCCTCTCTCTCTCTCTTAATTATCCGCCCTCATTGCGGTGCTGTCGCGTCGGCTCGCGCTTCTTCGCGCTTGCTCGCGGTCGCATGCCAGCTTGTGTGTGTGCCTGTGCCTCCTGGCACTTGTATCTCTTTTTACTCTGTTTGTTTTGTAGCGGGCTAATTCCGCTGTTACAGAATATAATTTAAGTGAAAGATAAGGTGAGTTTGGGTTTGAATCCTCTTAGATTTTTAACGAGAGAATTTGACGGAGCGTGGGAGCGACCCGGTAGCTTTCCCGCGTTTATAAGTAGAAGGCAAAAGACGGTTAATTTCCAGACCAAATTTTTATAAATTACTTTAATCGCCGTTTTAATAATTATCTGCATAGAGAGAGAGAGTAAATAGGGGCGCCAGTCACTGTATTTTTAAATTTATTCAATATGATTATTCTTTAAACTCGAACAGTGCCCCTCGATTAGTTTTCAATTTTAATCTTTCGAATTATTGCACGATGCAGAAGGCAAAGTGCTTGAATGCACGACTACTAGAGACGCTCGAGTTTCTAGCTGAGTTGCAGGTTGTGGACAGTCACGTACACACACATACAAAAATATTAAATATTGAAAATAAATAATTACAAAAGACTTCTGGGAGGTATACTATATTCATTGATGCAAATAAAATATAATCAGTGAGTCTAGCGTCGTTCATCTAGTACGGATCGAGACGAGGCTGTGAGTGGAGGGGAAAGCATTCCCGACCATAGTCGCCCAGAGCCTCCGCTCATGAGGACAGTCTAATTTCTTCACTAATGGCCTTGCAAATGGCTTTGATCCATATTTAATTGTTTTCTTTGGTAGCTGTGTTTATCGATTATAGAATATTAATTTCTCATTAATTATCTGTTTACAGAAACATAGATAAAATGTTGGGTAGACTACTGTGGGGAGATGATGACACCATCTCGAGCCATAACTGGTATCTGTGTTTATTATTTAAGATATGTAACGGCTTATTAATTGCTTGTTTATATAAACATAGATAAAATGAAAAGGGTACGCTACTGTGGCGAGATGATGACCCCCTGTCTCATCGCTGGGATTCGTATTTATCAATTAAAATATGTCAATGGAATATTAATTACTTGTTTTCATAAATAAAACCTAAATATTTATGTCAACAAACCATAAAAACAACCATTAACAGATACCGTGATTTGCTGTCTTGCCGTAATAGCTATATTACTACTTCTATAATATAGCATTAATATGAAAATATTGTTATAAAAGCCAAGGCATAGTATTAAGGATGTTCTGGCGATACAATCAGACGGAAAAGTTACTCAAATATAATAATTGAAGCTTTTATGATTTAAAAATACATTTTCATGCAGAAATACACTAGTATTGAAGAATAAAACCGGTTAAAATATAATTTAATGTGTTTAAAAGTATTTTCTGACTATATAATGATTAATTTCACAAACTCTTGACTGTGAACCTTTCGTGCATATGCACACGCACATACAGCACACATACATTATTTCACCCACATACGCACACTCGCACAATAATCGAATAACTCGAATAACCTAAAAACTCGGTCCGTCATGTAGAAACCAAGGGCCTCATACCCGACCAATTATTCGATAATTCCAAAAGTCGACCGGTAATGTTGAGCCCGGGTTCGGGTTGAGTTCGTCTTCGGATTAGGGTTGGGTTCGGGTTGGGTTCGGGTTGGGTTGGGTTGGAATATAGAGCGCATAATCGGACAATTTTTCGATAACCCAAAGTAAAAGATATTTAGGGATCTAGTGCCTCATATCGCCCAAAAATTCGGCCGGTAATGTAGAGATCTAGTGCCTCATAACCGACTAATCTTTTAGTAACTCAATAATTCAGTCGATAATGTAAAAATCTAGTAACTCTAACCTATCAATTTTTCGATAACCCAAACATTCGGCTGGTGAGGTAGGGATCTAGAGGCGCAGAACTAATCAACATTGAAGCATACAAGCAATCACATACACACATAAATACACACAGTTACACGTACACGCACCCTGACACACCCGTCCACGCAGACACCCCACTCAACAACCCACACAATGGTTGGCAATGATCTATGTAAACTGAAAAGGATCTGAAGTCATAGATTAACAGAGTATTTTCTGACTGACCACTGAATAATAGCACTTTAATATAAATGTTATATAAGATGTAAAATAAAATGCTAAAGTCCCTTCTTAATCTATGCAAATTCAATTTCAATTTTCGACTGATTTCAGCTGAATTTCCAGCTGGATTTTCAGCAGAATTTTGAGCTGAATTTTCAACTGGATTTTTAGCTAGATTTTCTGCTGAAAATACAAGTAGGGTAGACTTGGGGTATCGGGGGTCATTTAAGCTTTGACTGTTACATGTTTTTATTTATAGCAGTTTTATTTGATTCCAAAGGACTATTTTATAAGTTTACAGTATCTACTATCAATATGTACAAGATTAGTTGGGAATACGTTTTATTTTATTTCAAGCTGTAATAAAAAAATTTAAAATGACCCGAATTACCCTCAGTGTTAAGGTAATGCTGATCAAAATTTATTTATTAAATAAAAGGAGCATAATTTCTTCTAGGACATTTTTTAAGCTTTAAATAGTTTGTGATTAAAACAATTCTTTTACGTATAAATCGCTCGATTTTTGATGCCGGCCCGAGTAATAACACTCAATAAGCAGCAAAATTCAACATTAATACTTCAAAATTAGTGAAATGTAACAAAGTAAAAACAATTATTTTTTAAATTAATTTTTAATCACACAACTATAATTGAAATATTACATTTTTTATTGAAGATTCAATGTCCATAAACATACAGATAAATATTACGACATGCGTACTGTATAAAGGGGCTTAGCTAATATTGTGAATAATGACTATGATCTATGCATTACTCAAGTGAAAAAAAAAAAACTTTTATTTATCTTTATCCTATTTTTTAAATTTAAATTTAATTTTGTTTTTGTTATGCTTTTTTTGTATCGATAATTTATTGTGACAACGATTTAATCTATTATAACAAAAAATACAGCCTAAAAGTTTGCATAATTAGAATTCTATGAAAAATGACATATTTGTTTAATTTTCCTTAAATAAGAATTAAAATTTTGTTTGTGTATATTCCATCTATACAGTGCATTAAAAATATATAATAATAAAGAAGAAATTATCTGATCAAATTATATTAAAATTATGTAATCAATATTAACATGTGATTATAATCTTTTTATTGCGTTCCAACGATGCAGTCATCAAATTCGTCGAAGACTAGACGAATAAATTTTTTTTTTATTTTACTATAATAATACAAAGTTTACATTCATTGTGAAATTCACTTACGTTAATGATATGATCATCTGCATTCGCATAGTCACTATTGGGCGTAATACATGAATGTGCAGAATCATTCATAAAATCTGCAACAAAAATGTGATTACAAGTTTTCTATGTGCATATATGTGTAATAGTATATTAAATCAACAAAAGTAGTAATATAGCTACTACGGCGAGACGTAACAAATGACGTTATCTGTCCCGTCGCAGGATTGTTTACATAAACAAAAGATAATGGATGTTTTTATTGTTTGTTTATATAAATAAAGATCAGTTACTGCCTGTTTTTATGGTTTACAGACATAAATATTTATGATTTGTTAAAGAAAAGAAGCAATTTATACCCCATTAGCATATCTTAAATAATAAACACTGATAGCAGCGACGGGCCGAGGAGGCGTCATCATCTCGCCACAGTAGCCTACCCAACATTTTATCTATGTTTATGAAAACAGATAATTAATGAGCCATTAGTATACCATAATTAATAAAGACAGCTACCAAACAAAACAATAAAAAATGGGTCAAGGCCATTCGCAAGGCCATTAGTGAAAAAATGAGACAGTCCGCATGAGTAGGGCTCCGGGCGACTACGGCCGCGTATGCTTTCCCCCTCCACTCACAGCCTGATCTCGACTCTCGTACTTACCCCAGCTCTCATCCCTCGGTTGGAGGTGCAGTGCTAGAGAGAAAGAGGGAGAGAGATATTTCGTCAGTCCCTCTTATACATATACATGTGGGTGATTTCACGCGAACGGAAAAATAACGAATTTTAAAATTGCTGAAACTTCGGGGAAATGTATCATTCTGTGTCCAAAACATATCTCTAAATTTTAAGAGACCTATATGCAAAGGACTAATTACTATAAGGCTCAAAGATACACCATAAATGCAATATATTTGAATTTTCAAATGTTTGTGATTTTTTATCTCATAATTTTCTGATAAAATAATAAAAATGGTAATACAAAAGTTGTTGCATTTTATCTCAAGAATATATCTGAACTTTTTCAGAATGTTTTGTGAAGGTCTGTGATTAGTCGATATAGCCCATACTTACAATTGAATATTTAATTCTGTCTAACATTAAGCCCTTATAGAAGATGGGAGGCTCAAAGAGATAAGAGTTATAGCACTTCAAAACGAGTCATTTTTATCAATTTATATATGAAGTGGGAATTTACATCTAAATTTACACGAGATATTTATCATTTTTATCATTTTATCAGAAAATTTTAAGTTATATAATCATAAAGATTTGAAAATTAAAAAAAATTCATTTTTGGTGTATTTTTGAGATAGTAATGAGTCCATTGCATATAGATCTCTCGAAATTTAGAAACATGTTTTGGACATAGAATGCAACATTTTCCCAAAGTTTCAACGATTTTAAAATTTTTTATTTATTCGTTCGCATGAAATTATCCACACACACACACACACACACACACACACACACACACAAACACACACAGACACACACACACACACACACACGCTCCTTGACAGTTTTGGGGTCACTTACAGAACTAAACAAGGTTTCACATCTTCAGTCACTATACCTATTTCTTCATAGTTTTTATCGTTGTACTGACGAGTATTTATTTCCTCTGAATAATCACCAGGTAGAAGAGCGCGCAGAGCTCATGCTATCGATGCTCTTTTCTTACCAATGTTGCAGCCACCGAAAAGAAGTATACATTACGTTTTTGATAACGAGTAACGATACCCCTGAATAGAAGTTAAGCAAAGAAGACACAGGAGAACCGATATCTACGAGTTAACTCATAAAAGTTACAGCATTCGTCTTCTATACTGGTCAAAAGTTTCTATATACGCATGTGGACCGTAGCCTTTGAGTTCGTCGGTCATATCAGTCAACTGGAAGCCTGACGAAGTCCGTATTCAGTTTCACAGCGCTTATTAAGTTTTTCTAGATACATATATTGTTTGAGGCGAGCCTGCGCTATCATGCAAGCGCCGATAGCAGCATTTGTGTTCCGAGACGGCTTCACAGCCTTTGCTATAATTCACCAATTAACGGATAGAAGAGTGCCGTTTACTGGAAGTATATTATACACTTCTTATTCGAGGGCGACCAACAGTTAAAGCAGAGCATCGCGTGTTTTTATGATCGTACTCTGTTTCAAATTATTACACAGCCCAAATTTCCCCCAAAACGAATTCAAGCAGAGTTTCGCGACGGCGCGCAAACTAGCATTTTTTCTAATTTCTCACATTGGAATCCTCATCGCGCTCGTAATCATTTAAATATTTTTCTTCAATTGAATGCTTTATCTGCAGAAACAAATTTATATACGATGCTAATACCCCCCCCCCTACGCTGTGATCGGGTCAAACTGCGTAATCTTATATTGCCATATCACATATAATTTTGTTATACGATATCCCAAGTCAATGGCTTTTCGCAATTCGTCAGCCTGCTCAAGTCCCAATGAATTCCAACTCGCGAATTTCCTAGTAATTGCATTCTTCCTGACGGCTTTCCTCGAAGCAAGATCGGCAAGCCTGAAAATTGGACGCTTATTCATTTGCACGCGGAGTAGAGGAAGATTCAAGTCGCCAGGTGGTAAAATTTTACATTTAACGAGTCGAGCGAGCGGATATCGCCCTCTTTCACAGTTGTATGGATACAGAGAACAGATATTCGTATACTTTATCGTTTCACGATTTAATTCACGATTCCAGGGTTTTCAATTTTTTTGCAATCAAATTCGCACATCCACATCTTATGCACCTCGTATCCGAGTGATTTAATACGCTCCAGTTTCACACGCGTACTTTCGAGTGCTTTATTGAATGTGCGTGCTTAAACCGCTTACTTGTCCCGATTATTTTTGAAACAGACCGGATTGCTATGCGTATAATAGTCTTGAAATTCGAATATAGTGCCTCGTCGTGCACGGGCTGTTCTTCCAACGCGGGTAAATATCCATCCACTAAGTATCCCTCGGGTAACATGAATTAGCGTGGTCTACCAGCGTATATTATTTCCCGACCAATTTCACGCTCGCATCGTAGAAGCCATTCAATTGAGTTTTGCGAATGGCGATCGGCTCGTGTATAACCGTTGAGAGGAATTGTTCCTATCGAGTCTCGTTCAGAAACTTTTTTCTGAATCCGTGTGAAAAGGCAGAGGCTATCATAGTTGCCGAAACGAAAGGATCCGTGTCGCCAACGCCGAGAAAAGCTTTCTAAAAGGGGTGCACTAACGGTGCAAAATTTCAACATCCACTCGACAATAGTTAACAATTTAATTTTTAAAATAAAAAACTTAATTATCTGTATTCTCGTTGTACCACATAAGGAAATCATTTCTCTCGCGATCGGACATGGAATCAGGAGCATAAAAATCTGCAGCGGCAAAGTTCCGATGTATTCCTAATTCTTCCGGATTTTCCAAAATGTTGATAAAATGAGGGACGCCCCTATTTACTACTCGCGAGAAGATCAAAAGTAGCCGGCAAACTGCTTAACTTCATTTCGAAATAAGGTTGTAAAAGCTTCTATCGCTCGTACAGGAGGTGCTTATAAGTATACAAATGATTTCGTCTATAGGACTCATCAGACGAAAATGAAGTGGGTTCCCTTGCGCTACTGTACAGCATTACCAACCGATTTAAAGTATTACTAATATATTGCGCATAAGTATCTGATACCTTTCAGTCCAACTTGGGTATCTGCACCTCGATATATTTATCCCCACCATAACACAACTTTACTAGTCACTATAAATAAGGGCGGAAAAATTGACATCTAATTATTCTGACATTTCACCAGCGCAATTTATACTATGTATATTAGACATTTCAGAAAAGCTTTTGCGAAGGTAAAGTACTGTCAGTATAATAATTGTCAATGTGCTAAGTTCTAACGGGCATTTCAACGAAAGAACATGCTAAAAGAAATGAATCATCTATTCTAAAGTTTCATTGCTCTGCCTCAAACTGTTGATAAACTCCCACAGAACTTTGTAAAAAAATGTTCCAGCGGTCTGTGATATCCTGCTGCTTCCTTCTGCACGAGTTGAGGGCTCAGAGGTTTGCTGCAAAGCCCCTATCACAGCGACCATTGGCTCCATTCTATGTAGTCATGATCACGGTGTTAACTCTCCCATCGAGCCCAATCAGTTGCTGGTTAGCATCTTCATCCGAATCAGAATAATAATTATCGGAATCAGTAACCTCTCCGGCCCCTTCATCGCGCTGCATTTATTGTGGTTAGTCGTCGTGAGCGATATATTTCTTAGTGCGTTGCGGCTGCTCATGTATCGTGATAAGCGACTTCTCCTCATTATTAGCGGGACACTGATGTTACTCGTCCTCGGCAGACGGCATAATAACGTCATCATCATCGTGGGTATAGGATACCGCGATAACTTCTCTTTCGTTTATTCCAGCGCGGTCCTTGAATAGGTCATCCGTGACAGATATACCGGTTTCGCTCCCGGTACTCCCGACATTTATATCTACAACTGGATTTGTGCGATCGACTTCGGGCTCCTCGTATATAGTTAAGATATCGCTGCCCGATTAATCATTCACTAATTCATTCATCGCTGCCAAAAATTAAAAACTAGAAAATAATTCCACGTGAATTTAAGCAACGTTACTTATGTTATTTTAACTAAAAATTCTTATATTATAAGTACAAAAATACAATCATCGTATTTTTTAATAATTAAATAAAAAACACGGAATATATTACATAAAAAAGTAAAAAAACCACTAAGAAAGGATTTAAGATATTTGTCTACACTTTTAAAAATATTTTATTTGAATAAAGAATACTAGATCTCATTGAAAACTGAACATCTCGGAAATTCCATACTCTTAAATTTTTTAATTACCATTATAAGTTAAAAAATACTTACATCTTACCGCAGATCTCTTCATACTCGATCATGAGGTATCTTAAGGGGTTAGGCCACTCTAGAGACAGAAAAATAGGCTTTTTTAGGATTTTTTTTTTCTAGAAATACTACAAAATAAATCGAGATTCCAATTAAGGATATTTATTATATATATAAACAACTGTATACAAAAATTTTTTTGAAGCGATTCATTTCAAAATGATGACTGTGCAGCGTTTCTCCGATAACGTCTTCGTTTTTTCAATGCTCACGGCTGGACAAACAGCTCCTGTAATTTTTGAATTTCAATCAGCCAATTTGTTTTTTTTTATTTTAAACACTAACTGCTAGAGAAGTGTGTAGGTTTTTTTTAGATATTTTAATTTTTGGCCAAATGGCACCCTTTCATAGTGAAAAGTGAAAAATTTGCTTGAAAAATCATCAGATAATTGTTAATAACAAATGAATTATGTAATTTAAAAAAAATCCTACATACTTCTATAAACAATATATTTTTCAAGATATATTCAAAATTTTAAGTAAATTGGTTGAAAATTGTCTGAGTTATGTTTCCGGCCAACTAAAAAATACAGTTTTGAGATAAACGCGTTTGAAGTTTTGAGTAGTAGAAAATCATGAATAATTTTTTAATACCTTTAATCAGCGATGCCTGTACCATACAGTTGGCCTTCCAGATTATCGTCCTGCTCTTGTTTTTCTTTTCTGCTTCTTGTCTAGAATAGTCTATACACAAATGGTTTCAATAACATCTACCGTATACCTGCTTTGATCCCCTAACGTCCCTTTTCTCAAGCGGTCACAAAGGCAGACTGGGGGACCTTGTACTAAAATTCAAAAACCGTGTACTTAGAAATTTTTCCCGACTATAATCTTTTAGCACATCATTTTTGAGGTCTTAAGGGACAATTTAAAACAAAAAAAATCGATTTTTCGAAAATTCTAGTGGCCTAACCCCTTAAAATAGCCGTGTGCTGCACACCCAGTAGCATCAAAAATTCACCAACTATTGAAGCAGCTGGTTGCACTTTGCAGAAAATTCTGGAATAGAAACGAACCATTTTTCGAGAACCACACTGTGCTTGTCAAAAAACAACAGGAAGGTTATCATCCTTCTATCAATGCTTATACGTATGTCGCCTGTAAATTTAACCAAGAGATAGAGATAGAGATAGAGAGATAGATAGATAGATAGATAGATAGATAGTTAGATATAAGTTTATTTGTAAACAGTTTACAAAATGTACATGTTAATACATATTGACTTTTCTTTGCATTATACATTTCATTATTTTTGGTTTTTCGTAGTCACACATTTTCAGTCTTTCTATGATATCACAGCTGAGTCAGTCTTACATTGTTTCAGTCGTCGAAAAATTACAACTTAAAAGTAATATCACAGAGCGCCTTAATTAAAATACAAATAAACAAATTTAATATAAAGAAGCGATCGATATCTATCAGTCTTGGTTAAAATAAAAAGAATATACTAAACTTTACAACACAATCACACATGCACTAATCCTACCACACACTCACTCACGCCAATAAATACACTCACACTTTCTAAAAATAAGTATATGGGACATGACATAATAAATTAACATACAGAAAATTTACAGTTCTGACCCAAGCGTGTAATGTAAGTCACTAAGTTAAGCGCATAACGAAACGCAGATGCAGCCCGCGGCAGGGCTAATAATCAAGGTGGAGCAGATGTTGAAAGATCGCCGTCTTACATCTGCGCAAAGATGGTAAGTTGCGCAGAGAGTCCGGAAGAGAGTTCCAAAGACGTGCACATTGAACTTGGAAAGATCTCCCCTGGTATTGAAAGTTCCTGTGCAACAACCTGCCAGTGCTCCTGGGCTGATGCCTGCAAAAAAAAGCTGACAAATACTGAGTGTTTCATAAATAAACAGATTCGCTCAGGGAATCACAATTTTTGTTTTTTATATTATTATGATATGAATTTTATTTTATATTATGAAATATTTATGTGTTAGAAGCAGTTGAAAATAATTCTAAATTTGTTGTAGTTTCGTAGTTAAATAGTTCATTTTGTTAGTTAAAAATTGTAGTTAAATGGGTATTATAAATAAGGCTTTAAAGTTTGAAAGTTCAAATAAATTCGATGAAAGCGTTGAATAAAAGTTGACGTTCTGTTTATTTGATTTAAGTTTCGAAAGCGATCGCAAATGTAACTACGAGCGAATTCCGTAGCGTATTATTGTCAATATTAGCGTGCGAACCCGCATTCCAATGAATGTTGTGTTGTGCGAAAATATTCGAAAGAAAATTGTAGCGACTGCGTCAAATTATAATAATATAATGTATTATGTTTATATATATATATGTGTGTGTGTGATGTATGCGCCGACGGAAATCCAAATTGTGTACGTTCGCCGACACCGCGGATCGAGTAGCAGAACCGGGAAGCAGGAGTATTAGTTTTTACGAGAGGAGTTTCGTGGAAAGCGCCCACTTTTGTGCACGGGAAAACCCTTGGGTGGACCCGGGGCCTTGAAGCCATGTATTCGTGCCGAGGGGAGGTACCGCCCCGAAGCCGAGCGATCCCGAGAAGGGAACAGTTACCCTGTGATAACTGGGATCGGCGAGCGCGGGCTTTCCACAGGTGAGTCCGTGGCCGCGGTGCTACCAGGACTTGTCGCGGGACTCCGAGAGACTTCGGGAATTTCCGCAGCAACGCTCGGAGATTCTCGACTCTCGACCAATGAGCGGAGACATCGCTATCGCGACCGAGAGGGAAAATTTGACGAGCCAAAGCGGAAATGTCGCGCGGCTCATTCTGGATCTGCTCCTCGAACGAGGTGGTCGTGCGAGCACGGAGTTTTATTGATTTATTTCGTATTAAATAAATAATTTAGTTTTGGTTAAAGTTTTGTTTATTTTATGCGCCCCCCATTATACCTGATACACTGAGGTTCATGTAATAGAAGGATTCTATACATAATAATTGCAGCAAAATAATTCCTTCGAGTATCAACACGCAACCAGCCCAGTTGCTTTCTATAGGGGGTGATGTGCTCGTCCCTCTTAACACCGTAGATGCATCTCACACATGTATTACTCAGTCTCTGTAACCGTATTCTTTGCTCGTCGGACGCATCAAGCAACACTGCAGCGCAATAGTCTAGATGTGGTACGACTAAGGCTTTAACCAATCTTCTGCATAAAGTCTCGGTGGTACATGCCCTTATAAACCGCAGGCTGTAAAAGGTTTTATTTACTTTTTTAGTTAAACAATCGACCTGCGGTTTCCACGTTGATTTAATTTGCGTTTATTACGTTATTACGTTATTTACAGAGAGAGAGAGACAGATAGATAGATAGATAGATAGATATTCTTTTATTTGTATAAGTATACAAAAATGACATAACAATCGAGTATAACAATACATTTCAGATAATAACTTTTACAATAATACGCTTTATCAGTCTTATAGGAAATTGCATTCAGTCTTTCTATGATATCACAGGCATAATAACTTAATCAGTCTCAAAATCAGTCTTAAAATATGTCTTTAACCTTATAAGTAATATCACAGAGCGTGTTAGATTAAAAATACAAATAAATAAAATTACAAAGCAGTCAATATCTATCTTACATACATTTAAAAATAAAAAGAACATTTACTCAACCCAGTCATTCAATACACACTCACTCCAATAAATACACTCACACTTTTAAAATTGTATAGGGGACAAAACAAAATAAGTTAACAGAAACTCATTCGCTTGCCCCTAGTGCGAGGTGTAAGTCAGTATTTTTGTTCTTAATGATCCTAAGATTATCGAAGGTTTAGTCTTTGAGTGACTAAGAATCGATTTCAAGGAGATATTTGTGGACCGCCGACTTAAATC
>UELU01136969.1:0-10237 GCA_900490025.1 Megastigmus dorsalis
GTATATATACGATTATAAATGTATATATAAATATACATAATCAAATATAATTATATGCAACTATATATAATTGTATATAGTTTTCAACTCAGAAATCTTCACTTTCACTTACGTACAGTCATACTTACAAGGGCCAAAATAGTCCGGGAAACCGATTTCAATGAAACTTTATAAAGACATTCTTTGATTGAAAATATAAGATACGTGTTTTATATTTTAGTCAAATAGGCCCTGGGGCCCGAGTTAATGAGCATTTAATTAAAATATATGAGAAATCATGGCTGTATTAGAACCTGTCTTCCAAGGCCAATATACATCGTAGAAAATGTCACAAACAATATCGAAAATATAGATACTAAACTTTCTTTTTGAAACGAGTTAATAGCACTTTTAATTCCAAAGTTATAAGCAATCGAAGTTTAAGTTAATTTTTGGGCCTTAAATTTTAACGTTTATATTTTAGTTGAAAAATATAGGGTATAAGTATACAACCCAGATTTCACTTAACAAAAAATTTTTTCAAAAGTTTAATATTTATTATTTGAGCACAATGACCCCTCTTCAGTTAAATATAATTATATATAATTATATTTATAATTATATTTAGATGGAAAATTTTTACAAGGGGCTTTTCATTTTTACAAGATTTCAATTGCTGCTTCTTGTGTCTCACTACATGTGTCGAAATAACAGTGTGCTCGAAGATTGGGTATAAGTTTAACGGTATACACGCGGCGAAAAGCATGTTCAAAAGTAACGATATAGTCGCGCATAGGAATAGTCGGTAATTAAAGTATAATAATAAAAAAGTTGAAACAGTATAAAACAATTAATGAAATGATCGTTTCGAAAACAAAACTCCCCGTTATCCGAAATTATCGACGTGCAAAGAGATTTCCAATAGATTATATGTAATGAAACTTTCTAGCGATAATAAAGTTATACCTAGACACAACAGCTTATAAGAGCTTATAACAGCTGACGCACATTCAACGCGAGTATGGCTTCTCCGCAGCATCGCCGATAAATATACAAGTACACTGGATAAAAGCGAAGCGAGTCATAGAGTGCAGTCTGCAAGTGCAGTCGTTGGCGCGCGGAGTTCGGGTATTATACCGGTGAATCAAGTGCGCGGTGCGAGCGCGCGGGGGTACCGATCGAACCGCATTCCGCGACTCGCGAGTCGAACGGCTGCGCCGGAGCAGCACAGGATAAGTGTATAGCCGTCGCCGTGTGTCGGCTCCTACACCGCTGCACTACCCCACACGAGAGCCCGACTGTCCCGAGTCCGCGTGCGTCCGCGGCGTTGTGAGCAGCTGCCGCGCGGCTCGTACATGGAAAACAGCTTTTCTCACGCGCGGGGCGAGCCGAGGCGAGCGAGAGGTGATGGTTGGCGCTCGAAGCAACCGCGACCGCCCTATTCGCGTGCCTCGAACGACGCAGCGCTAGCTTCCGATTCGAGTCGGGGTTTCTTCCCTCGTGTGTGATGAGCGAGCGCTTGGGATATCCGCGACTCGATCTTTTGTGTGAGATTAGTGGGAAGGCGAAAGCGATCGCAGTCGAAACGACGGGGGTCGCGCCTCGGGTCGCGCCTCGGGTCGCGCCTTTGGGGTTCGCGTGGCTCGCGATCGCTAAATCCTACCTATTATTGTTCAATCTCTGAGTGCGCAGTTGGCTGCTTCGCGATGTAACAGGATCGTGTCCATCCATGTGTTGTAGGGTTGAATTAAATTGTTTGTTGTTGCACACTTACGAGGTGGAACTGAAGCGATGTAACTATGTTGAGTGGACGACTCGCTGATTACCTGGCTGCAAAAGTACAAAACACATCTATTAGATATATTCTATTAGATATACAATATAATTATATGCATTTTAATATAGATTGATCCTAACTCTTAACAATAATAAGAAGCATAATCTACTAAATCTATAAGACTATAAGATCTATCTCAATAATTCCTAATACATCTATTGATCTACTTCATGTGGAGTGTATGTTAAGAAAAGTCTAATTTCATTTTCAAAAGTATAAATAATATAATGATATAATGTTTATCTAGAAAAATAATAATTAAATCTATTAAAGATATGTACTAAGGTTGGGAAGATAATTACAATTTTTCTATAATTTTTTTGTGCTTATTAATTATTTTTTAAATAAATGTACCACCGCAGAAGCACAAAATTGAAGATAAATATGTTTTAAATTGAGCATACAATCTTAATTTACACATTTATATTTAATTAAATCCACAAAAAGATCACAAATAATTGAGCGAAAATATGTAATTTATGTAAAATATGTAATATAAATAAATATTCGGAAGTACGATTTCGCGTATATAGCTTAGATTAGAGGAAAATGCATGACGGAATAGAAAATCTGTATTCCTTTCTACGTATCTTCATTTAACTTTTTAATTAATACACGTATTCATCACACGCCGCACTGCAGCAATATTTTAATCCAAAACTAATATAAAAAAATGTTTTCAGTTTCTACCAGAAAAGGAATGGTTGGTACAGCTGTAACGAGCACAAATATTCCGGTCTGCCATCGCGAAGCCGGGACGTAAAGTAGGGGCGTGCGGTCAAACATGATAAATTTAAATGCTAAAAAGTGATAAGTTACAAGGATTCTGATAACAGATAAAGCTTTTCTTTATTTTCAAGAAACACAGAAAAATATTGCCAGACTATTTGCTAGGGGCAAACGTACCGACAGAGTGTGCCAAAGTGGCATGAAAATTAATTAAAAAACATTACAAGGTACATGAGTTTTAAATACTTAGTTTTAATGTTTATACATAAAAAAAGCAATATACCAAATAGCAGAGAGAGAAGAGAGGGCTAAAATTGTGACAAACAGATTTAGAAAGCGCGCTTTTCCTCGATTACTCTTTCTTTTTTTTTTTTTTGCTTTCTGGCCTTTGAGATTTAAGCCCATTAAGCCATGATACGGTTATTTTGCCCAGTGGGGCTTTCCTTCAAAACTTATCCAGTGAGACTTTTTCTGTTCAATTTTGCCCAGTGGGACTTTACTGTTTCAAAACTTTGTGCCCAGTGAAGCTTTATTTCCATGGCGCAGTCACGGATACTTTTAACGTCCGAAAAAAGTCGATTGATGCGCCACCTGCCTTATGGGGGATTAGCTACGCTGGGGGATAAGCTTCACTTTTGCATTGGCATTGGGCAGCTTCTAAGTCTATCCTCGTTCCTGAAGGCGAGGATGGTGAACACGAGGCCGGAGCTGTCCAATTTTCTTCCCGAGTATCGCATACAAAGCTATTTCACAAAACAAAATCAAGTAGGTACATCTTTCTTTCGTGTCATCTTGAGACAGTTCGTTATTGTTAGGAGGCATTGACATCGACATAAAAATGGGAAGAAAATATACAGCTCCCGTGATAAATTAGTTTTAATTCAGCATTGAGCGTTGAAACTTTGAGCGAGGACGGAATGAAATAATCGATCAAGAAAGGGAACGACTCTTACGTGCTGTCCCTAGGTTTACACAGCGCACGAAACGAGATGCCAATATAATAACGTTGAAATAACACGAAATTAGGGCTATGAATAAAATAAAGTATACGATTCGCGCACTTATTTCTCCGAGGATTTATAAGATAAAGTATGGTTTTCGATGACACGCGCGTATCTCCCGATGGCTCTTCGCTTTTTCGCCGCATTACGACATTTCTCGTAATAATACTTAATCACAGTCCGCACAGCAACGGATAACATCTGGTATACAAGGCAAATTACATTTAATCTACTCGGAGGATGCGAGAGAGAGAGAGAGAGAGAGAGAGAGAAAGAGAACGAGAAGATCGCCAGGCGATACACATCCAGCGACACATATATAGGTATAAATATTACCCTTTCTCACGAGTGTTTGCACGGCACGCAAAGTGGCGCGAGGGAAAGAAACAATTTGGCGAGCTCAAACTTTCATCATTCTATACGGCTGCTGCAGCTGCACTTATTTGCATTCCCCACGCCGCGCTGATTTTTTTTTGCGCTGGGAAAAGCTTCGTGGAAAAATCATTGGACTCGGACACGTAGAAGCGAAACTGGTTTCGCAGAAAGTACAATGTATATATATGTATAAGTCGCAGCCACACCGGATGAGTTTGACTATGCCGACGTCTTTCTGGTGTTTGTCGCGCAGTAATACGAGTCTCGTATGCCTGCAGATATTCACTGCACCTGATTTCTAACATTGAATTTGCACGAAGGTGGCAGGTCATACAATTAGCGAGCATAATAGTCGACTAATTAAGGATGTCTAAAAATAATAGCTCTAGTTTGCATACTAAAAGAGAATGTAGTTGTTCTCGGAAAAATCTTATATTCCTTAAGGGGACGTCAAAGCTATAAACGTGTTTTTTGATTCGTTGATATCTTTTTCTATTAATGATAAAAATGAATACTTGGACTTGAGCGCCATAGTTCTCAATATAATAAATAATCGTGTGCAATTTCAAGTGGATATGATTAATCGTTTTGACACAAGTTTAGAACTAATATAAGGGGGCCTTATGCATTTAAAGTTAACCTCAAAATTATGAAAATGCCTATTTCTGCATGTAACTTTTTTTTATTTATAATTTTGAGTAATATTCGGAGTTAAGCACCATAGTGCTTGATATAATTAATCATTCTGTGTAAGATGAGGCTTATTTGACTTAGCGTTTTTTTTTAAACTTGGAACTACAATCTATTGAGGGGGGGGGGACGCTCCGACCTCCCCTTAATGTCACGAGTGAGTTTCTTTTGAGTGAGTGGCCGCGTAAAATACGAATAACAATTTTTTTTGCAGCTAAGAAATTTTCGAAAACACGCTTTACAATCATTCAATATACAATATATAAGATTTATGTAAAAATAGAAACGGTGCGTGTTTTGAGAATAAATGAAAAAAGTTCGTTTGCACGCCTCAAATGTTTTATCAAACTTATACCTAAATTAAATTCTAGATTTTGAATGAAAGAAGAAAGGATATACTTGGCTGCATTATTGAATCAACATATGTATTTATAGAAGTACAGTGCACGGCATCGAGACGGACGGTGTAATTTAATTTGATTTAAGTTTGGTTTAACAGCAGTTCCATTATTATCTGAAGTCTAAATTGTTAATGCCATTTAGCGCGAATACCATACTTCTATTTATAGTTGAGTAACGAGAGATCAAACCTCAGCGTTATAGCGATAACGCTGAGGATAACGCTGTATTCGAAATTCAAATAGTTGCAACAATCGCATGCTTTTTAGATGATATCAATAATTATAATACTTTAGTCTTTTTGAATAAAAATTAATATAGAAAAAGTTGATTTTCACAAAAATTGTTCAACGTCATACTTATTATAGGTATAGAAATAATTTTACTGCAGCTGTAATCGTTCGTATAGAGAGGTTAAATATATATAAAACTATAATACTTGACAATTATATAAAAGCGATTCACTTTTGTTAGAATAAAAAAAGTAGAATTTAATATAACGCGCAGGTATGATAAAATAGAAAAGTATCTGTATTGTCCGGGGATATAGGTATAGAGGTTATTGTGAATAATTAATTGGTGAATAATAATTAATGTACATACAAAACTTGTTAAAAAATGAAATTTTCTGCGCTTTTTAATAATACTGTATTTATGCGTAAAATGAAAATTGATATCAGTTATCGTGATCGAAAAGCTGATGTGGAAGCAGCGTTGCAAAAGTTGCTGCAGCCTTTATGTACATCAGTGCTTTGTAGAAAGGTCGAGTTAAGCATCCAATAAATATATAAGAGGACCCCGAAACAACCCGATGTGCAGGAGTCTGCACTGCACCGTGCACTGAACGGCACGCGACGAGAGTGTCAGTCAATTTATTTAGCGGGGACTGCAGCGCTCAGTAAAGTCGCGCCTCTCCCGGTGCGAAAGCAACTGCACCTATAAGCGAAAGTCAGGAAAGGAGGCGCTTATCCGCTAGATTACCTCTGCTCTGCCGCTGCTGATGATAAAGAACTCTGCGCGATAAGTACTTTATGCCTCTGGCGGTCACCGATACGTACTAAATCCATTACCAGAAACAGCCGTTTGAAGTGTTGGCGGAAAGTTTCGAGAAATGTGAAAAAACTCCAAATCACAAAAATGTTTTTAATAAATCTAGTGGGTGTGGTGCAGTATTGGGAAGGAGAATGAAAGTATGTTAAAGGAGAGAATGCAGCAAATGGTAAACCCTACTTTGTAAATATAACCAAAGCAATTCCACTTTTGTCTCAGTACTGGAGGTTATTGAACAATACATTAAATCATTGGCATTTCTTGGATTCATTCTCCCCTTTAACACACTTCCTTTCTCCTTCCCCAATGAACTGCAACACATCCACCAGATTTATTAAAAATATTTCTGTATTTACTTACGGTTCTTTCTCATTTCTTGAAAATTTCCGCCAACACTTGCAACAGCTATTTCGGTTAATGGATTTAGTACGTCGCGGGTGACCGCGAATAGCCCCAGAAGACGCTTAACAGGACGATATATAGGCAGCGACTCGGTCTTCCTATTCCCCGTGAAATTAAGTGGGCAGCTGAAGTGGGGTACCTAGCCTGCACGGTGGCTCTCGCTCGATCTCGCTCAATCGGCTACACTATATATATATATACCAAGATCCGACCCACTGATCAGAATGCTCGTTCGTGTTCGTTTGACCGACTCTCTTTTGTAACGTCGAGCTGGGTCGTTTAGAATTTTAAAACTTTTCTTTTTCTTTTCCTTCAATTTCACTATAGCATCTCTGTTTAAACCCAACCATTAGTCGCCCTAACACACAAGACACAAACGATTATCGAGAGCTTACCCAATGTGCATATAGTCCTAATATTACGTATAATTATCCGCCAAGCAATAAAACCCTTCAAAACGCTCGCTTTGAAAACGACTGGTTCAACACATAACTTCCTAATGAGTTTGGGAAAACCCCGCGTTATACCAACTCGATCCGTGAACCATAAAACACGGCGCCGAACCTTCGAGACGCCCGCCAAACGATAAAACCCATCAACACCTCGACAAACATAAGAATAGCGAGATCTTTTGGAATAATTCGGAAGTCTCGCACTGTTCCACCACTCATCAGAGGGTTGTCCAATGAAAATCATCAACCAATCACCAATGACATCCTCCTACCTTGACCTACATACGCCTACGGAAAATTAGGCGGGTCATTGTTTTTAAAAGCACGTGCATCACGCTGCAACATTCAGTAGAGGTTCCGGAGTCCGTCTCCGGAACTCGAAGCATTCAAACTACAAGCTCCGAACTCCGAACTCCAAGTCTCAGCAGTGATACTCGAACTTCTAACTCCGAATTCCGAACTCCAGCATCGCGCTCCAAGTAGCATCGTGCTCCAGACAATTGTACTTCCATCTCCGAACTCAGTTTTGCATCGCGCTCCAGTCAGTAATCTCCGAACTTAAACTTCTCAGCAGTCATCCAGCCACTACAGCAGCCTAAATTCTAAATCCGAACTCCACAACAACAGTACCAGCAACATTGTAAAATAATCCGCTGCGCTGAACAATAGACACCCGAGTGTCTACCTGAAAAGTGTAACAATAATAAGTAAAAATCCATACAACTACAATAAACGTAAGTTTTTATTTATAAATCTTTATCTTCTCTCTCTTTTCTTTTCACAAACACTTACAACATTTAGCTTCCTTTCCGGAAAAACTGGGGCTTCTCGTGCTAAAGCACCTGGAGCAGTATATATAACACGGCGCGCGGCCGCGCGCCACAGACAAGTACAGCGTCTGCTGGGCTCGCGATCGTGTGCCTATATATACTTCTAATTTGCCATTTACAAAATCACGTATCTCATATTTTTCAATTGAACGGCTATACCTAAAAGATGTGCATATCACATGAAAGATATCGTAAAATGCAATTATTTACAAAAAGAATCATGAAAATCTATCCACTGAGTGCAAAGAAAAAGCCGTTCAAATTTTTTTAGCCCCATTTCATCATTAAGGGGAAGCAGTAGCGTCCCCCCTCCTCAGGCTGTTCGATATATTTCTATGTTCCAGTTAATTTAAAAAATGATAAATCACATAAGCCCCATCTTGCACAAAATGATTAATAGCAACGAGTACTACACCGGCCAAGTCCCGATATTACGCAAAATTATAAATATTAAAAGTTATAGACACATATAGATATAACCGTAATTTTGAGGTCCAATTAATAGGAAAAACGACGAATCAGATCGACTTCTGCTAGCACAGGGTGATTCATTGTTTCGAGCACTACACCGCTCAAATCCAAATATTAATTTTCGTTGTAAATAGAAAAAGATATCAGCGAAAGAAAAAGCACGTTTGTCGCTAGTGCATCCCCTTAAGGTAGTTCTCTCCAAAACCTTATTTCTTCGAATATGTCTAAGATTTTTTCTATTTGTTACTTTAAGTATACTTTATATGTGGTTAAAATCTGGAACCCGCAAGCGGCATGAAATTCGGAGATATTGAGCCTCGAAATTGCATACTTTAACATTGAAAGTATACTGAGAACCTATGGCCAGAGACGTTTCGTTCAATTGCAAACCAAGTTTTCTTCGAATTTTTTTGAAAAACTAGCACATAATGTAAAATAATAATACGAATCGTGAGGAAAAAAGCTGAATAGGGCAAACGGTGCTTTTTTTAAAGATACAACAGTCCAAAGTTTTAATCCTAGCCTATAGTATATCTATATAGGTGCGTAGTATTTCACTCTCTTTCAACTTTTGGGTCTTATTTCTATCTATCTTTCTTTCGATCGACATTCTGAACTTTAATACTATGAATTTCGAGGTTTTCACATTAGATAACGCTGTGTAATATCTTAGACAACAAATTTTCTAATTTAATACCGAGTTGAGCACTACGGCAGGGAGAGAACGTCCTTAAGAAAATTATCGGTTTTCTCACGCCCTCTATAGTATGTGCTTTTCTTCTCACGCACTCTATAGTATAATATGTTCAGTATTTTTCAATTGCGCATGCGCCACCGAAAGACAAGAGAGGTCCAAATGCCGATCATCTTCGGCCGGCTTACCAGGTGACTATGTGCGCTGAGAAGGTAGCACGCGCGCAGCGGTGTAACTCGTGAGAGACAACTCTCGTATAGTTGATCTTGCTGTGTTGCGCTGCTACTTCTTCACCTCGCATGGTACGCTAGTAACTCAGAGTATGATTTGGACCCTGTTCTCCTTTCGCGATGTCTTAGTTTTCTTTTTTTTTAAATTCATATATATAGTTTAACGACAACTTATCGAGGGGTTCAGACGCTATATATAGATGTACAAGTATGTACAAATTTTTCCGATAAGTATATTCCATGTACATAGATATACAAATTCGTACAAAAAGAGGGTCAGAATTCAGCCGCTATATATAGATATATACAAACACATCGAATACACTAGAAATTGCAGATGATGTTATTCAGAACTGTTCTATATTAGATGTTACAAGGCTATTATATAATAATATTGTATTATCTGGTGGTTCAACGATGTTTAAAGATTTTGGAATAAGATTGCAAAGAGATATTAAATAAAAAAAACTATTGATAAATGTTAGAAGCTAAATATGGATTAAAAAATATTTTAGCACGTATAGACAAAATGTGCATGTAAAATATGCAGTAAACATTCAACAAGATGTGTCACAATTCTTAACAGGCCTGTGCAATACGTCTACTATTTTACAAAATGTTGTTGGACATCTATAATTAGGGTAGACCGGGGTAATGAGGGTCAGTGGGTAATTGTGGTCACCCGAATTTTAAAGAAAATACAAATTTGTATGCCTCAAAACCAGTTTTGTACCAAATCAAAAGTAAAATACTACTTATATTAATTTATAGAAACATCTCATACAAAATTTAAAAAGAAATAATGCACAAAATGTTACGAATTTAGTTAACTTTGATTGAAAAAATTACATTCAATTGGGGTAATTCGGATCAACGTGTTATTAAATGGCAGTCTGAGAAAAGAGGTTAGAGTCACTTGAAACTTCTATCCGATTTAAATCTTATTTTAAAAACTTATAGTGATAGAATTATGAACTTTACGTATAAATAATATTAATCACAAATTATTTAAAGCTTGAAAAATATGCTAGAAGCGATTATTCTTCTTTTAATTAATAAATAAATTTTGATACTAATTACCCCAACACTGAGTGTAAT
>UELU01136970.1:0-16673 GCA_900490025.1 Megastigmus dorsalis
TTTCAAACCTACTTGGATTTAATAGGATATCTTTATTTTTCACCAAAATATTGTAATTTATATTGGATAACGGAGAAATGGCCAGACAGATTAGAGTGGACAGTTGGTCAGTATAATGTTGTTTATGAAAGTTTTGTTGACGGCCGCCATATTGGATCTTCTAGGGGTTATAACAAAAAACTGACACCGGCAATAGAAAGGGCATCCTCGAAAACCCCTGAAATAATATTTTGAAGAAAAAATATCGTACCGTCAGCAATAGAGAATGCATTGTATAAATCTGAACACCTCAGCGTTAATGGGTTAAAACGCTAAAATAAAAAATTTCAAATTACAATATTTTGGTGAAAAATAAAGATGTCCCAAAAAATCTAAGTAGGTTTGAAAGGGGGAGATTAGTACTTTCAAATTCCATATTAGCTTTTGTGGTAGACATTTTTCTTGTTCCGTTACATAACCTCAAAAACAGCTAAAAAACGCGTTTTGGCACTTTTAAGTTAGGATATCTTGAAAACCTGACGTACAGGAGCAATTTTGAGTTCGGATTCGCATTCAGCGCATCAAAATCCTTCGGAAATGTTTGGTCTGCTTTCTGGCTTTTGACTTTTGTCAAATTTTGTCGGCCTGTGTTATCACATAACATTGTTAATATATGATAGAAACATGTACCTATTACTTTTATATAATCTTCAAGTAGTAACTGAACGAATATGACAACTGTACTTTCCCTAACTAGTGAATTAGGATCTTTCTTACATATGCGCTCTGCATCTACTAAGGCTGTGAATCTAGCACAAACTGTTAACCTAAAATTATTTTTTTATATTGCTTATTTTAAATTTCCGTCTCTTGCAGTGCCACTGAGCGAGTACTACATCAGTACGCAATATAATACTACTACATCAGTACGCCATATACTGGCATCCAGACTGTGTCGCAGTATATTGCGTACTGATGTAGTAATATATTGCTTATTGAGGTGCTGAAGGACCCAAAAAATTGGCTTGAATTTATAAGAGAATTTATAGAAGAGCATAAATTTATAAGTATATATAATTGAATTGTTTATCATAGTATCCATTCAATTGATTAATGTTAAGTCTTCAAAATATTATTTTTAACAGGTAATTGCTGCAGGAGTTGCAGTTAACAGTACTTCTGCCAATATGGTGTACGCTGCACAACCAGAATTGAATGTTAAGTAATTTATGGCAGCACCAATTACAAGTTTAGACGATTTGAAAAAGAATCCAAGCGATATGAAAACAAAGATGGAGCTTATTATAATGAAAATTCAAACAGATTTTGTTAAATCTTTGGAGTCTCTTGATGAAGATGGTACTAAGTATAAAGTCGATAGGTGGACAAGGAAAGAAGGTAACGGTGGTATCACTTGTGTTCTATAAGATGGCACAGTTTTTATGATGGATTTTGAAAGCGTATAATTGATTCAGAACTTATTTAATTATTAAATTTTATACAGGCTTTTTACACTCACTCAGTATCTCTAACTATCAGCTCAAAGTTAATGCGTCTATACATTTTTGTTTATATTCCCTTTTTATTTCTCTTCTTATTTAGAATTGAATGTTTGTGTACTTCGTTATATTCTCGCAAATTGTTGCAAATTGTAATTTGATATTTTATGCTATGTGCTTTTCAATGTCAAATTAAGCAAATTTTACAAATCTGAGAAGACCATCGGAAAGCTGAGGAAAAAATACATCGAAATCACTTCGTTATGATAATTTCTAGGTGCATTTTAGCCCTTTAAACATGAGTTGAAAACAGCACGATTAAGCGCTCCCGCGCCGCCCTTGGAGAGTTGACGTGAAACGCCTCATATGCGATTTACGTAAGCGATTGATGTGTACGATTTTATTTTTTGACCCGCTTAGTTGAATTTTGACGTTTCCATTATTAAATACGTCTAAAACTAAATACGGCCCTGAATATTGATTATCAAGCTTGTGCGGTTTGGGTCCCTTTTGTAACCATACATATTCCCTATTTTTAGTGTGATAGGATTTACTTTTCTGTCATAATATTCTTTAGACTTTAATTTTGCCTTTAATAGATTTTCCCGAGCTATCTCCTGCAATGAATTTAAACGCGTGACCAATTCTTTTATGTTTCCTCCATAAGTCGGTAATAAATCCTCCGATTCTAGAGGGCCACTGCCCGGTGTTCTAGCTAATCTCCCGAAAACTAATTCGAAGGGCGTGTGCCAATTCTATTCACTCACACTTATGTTAAAATTGAACGTTGCCAGTTCTAAATAGTCGTCCCAATCTACCTTATTGATTTGAACAAAAAATTTTAAAATTAAATGCTTATTGATTGAATATTTAACTCTTTTAATTGTTCTTTCAAATTGTTGCTCAATTGCTCTAAATTTTTATCAATTAGTGATAATCCGATAAGTACTTCTTTCCGGAGTGGCAGTGCTATGTGCATTTTCGCATTAATTTTTGTAACTACCGGGATTCCGATTTCTAAGTCCCTATACAGCTGTAACTTATTTTGCAATTTTAATTGTATTGCTCCGTCATCGCATGGTTCTCCAGTAGTTGTGATTAAGTACAAATAATTGTCTTTATGCATGAATAATTTCTCCCTTGATAGTATCGGACTTGTATTGGGCGTGGTTTGATTTTTTTTTTTAAGTCACTGATGCCTCGTCTAGCATTTCTCTCACTTCACACATGTTTTCTCGAGAGCTGGTTGGAGAAGCGCCGAACGAGTCCTCGTCGCTTTCGGGGCTTTCGTGAAAGATGGTTTCCTTGAAGATTTTTCCTTCGTTGATATCTGCACTTTCCGGTTGTGCCTCGCTTATTCGTATTTCTGTCTTTGTCTCTTGAATTGTCTCTAGTATTTCTATGCCTTGTTCCGACGTGTTGCTAGACTTCTCTTCGATGGGTTGCGGTCGTTTATGACTTTCTAGTTTTGCGTTGCTTCGGTGCTTGCGGGGCAGTAAGGCTTTTATTGCCTCCTTATACTTGTTGCTCGCTTGGCGTCCCGATCGCTTCCGAGTGGCCATACCTGCGTCTGGCTTAAGGCTTGCCGGATCTCCGTCCTTTTTGACTCCTCGTTCTTTTCGCTTACGTCTGGCAACTCTGTGATTGCCAAAATTCTTTCCACTGGGTTATTCTAGACAGAGCGCCTGCCACGTTTAAATGGCCCGGTCTGTATATGATCTCAAAGTCATATTCCGCAAGCAGCAGTCGCCAACGCATTTTGCACGAATTGGGATCTTTGTGCGTTTGCAACCAGACCAGTGGCCTGTGAT
This sequence comes from Megastigmus dorsalis, assembly GCA_900490025.1. NCBI lineage: Eukaryota > Metazoa > Arthropoda > Insecta > Hymenoptera > Megastigmidae > Megastigmus > Megastigmus dorsalis. The sequence continues at coordinate 3,290 of UELU01136970.1, forward strand.
CGGTTATTAGGTAAAAACGTCTGCCAAAAAGGTATGGTCTAAAGTGCTTAATGCAGTAAACCAGAACCAGTCCTTTTTTATTGATTGTGTCCCAACGTTTTTCTACATCTGTTAACACTCTTGAAACGTAAGCCACTGCTGGGTCGTTTCCAATTTTTCCTTGAGAACAAATACCTCCGACCGCGTAACTCGATGCATCGGTCGTTAAATTGAAGGTTTGTTCAAAATTTGGAAAAATGAGTATTGGTTCTTCGCACAATTTATCGCGTAGTATATCAAAAGCTTTTTGTGTTTTTTCTGTCCATACGAATTCAGACTCTTGTTTTAGTAAGTCTGTTAGTGGCTTGGCGATTTTAGAAAATTGATGAATAAATCTTCTATAATAACCGACTAGTCCTAAAAATTGCTTGATATTTTTTTTTATTTCTAGGCCTTGGATAATCTTTCACCGCCTCCAGTTTGCACGGATCAGGCTTTACTCCTTGCCCACCTATTAAGTGTCCTAAATACGTGACTTCTTGTTTGAAAAATTCCTCCTTTTTCAGGTTGTAATTTTAATATTCCCTTGCGTAATCGTAAGAATAGGTTTTCTAATTGTTTAATGTGTTCATCCAAAGTTCTTGAAAAAACAATTATGTCGTCGATAAAACAGAAGAGTTCTTTATTCAGTAAACTCGTAAGGGCTATTGAGAGTGCACGTGAAAAAGTCGCGGGCATTGTGCGTAAGCCAAAACTTTCTCTGTTAAAGTGATATAAACCTCCATTTGTTATAAATGCAGTTTTATGTCTATTTCTTTCATCGATTTCAAGTTGATGATGTCCTGCAGCTAAATCGAAAACTGAAAAATATTTAGATCCCCCTAATTGGTCTAGAATATCATTAATATTGGGTAGCGGAAATTGGTCGTCTAAAGTTTTAGCATTTAATTTTCTATAATCGATTACCATTCGATATCTTTTATTGCCCTGTAGATCTTCCCTTTTTGGTACCAGAAATCATGGGCTCGAGTATGATGATGTTGTAAGCTTGAGGATTTGTGTAGCTGTAAGCTTCTCGCCTGGAATATAGAAAATATCGCTGAAATTTGCTATAAGTTTTTCTATTTCGTCCTTTTCTTCGGGAAATAAATGATCTAGACGCAGTAGTTGTTTTACTTCTTTCAATCTGCTACTGCTTGAATTTGCTTTAATAGACAAAATTCTCCTTTTCTCTTTCAAGAATTTCGAAGTTTTATTTTTTAATAACTTTTTAACTTTTATAGTTACTTCCCATACTCTTTCGATTTCATTTTCGCTTACCTCACTTGAACAAGAATCTAGTTCAATATAGATTTTTAGCGTATTTAACGCCTGGCATGATACTCCTGCTATGCATGCACATAACTCGTTTTCTAAAATTTTTGGCACGACATTATAAATTAATATCTCCACGTCTCTCGCGTTTTCATATAACACTCTGCTATCTTTTATTCCTTCATAGCTAAGTTCTTGCAACATGCACATTTCTTCAAATAGAGTTTCTTCGTCACACATTTCAGCTTGTGTATTTTTATTAATTATTGATTTTGATTTAATTTTTTGTACTGAATTTTCTATATTATCGCTTTCCTTCCCCACTTTCTCGGAGAGATCCTCGGAGACATAAATTGTCGCTTTGTTGGCTTTATAGCAGAAATTTTTACTATCCTGCGCGTTTGAATCTTGATTTAAGTCTAGATTAGCAGTAGCATTTATGCAATTTATTTTTGATTTTGTGAGGTTCTGGATTTGCGCGGAGTTTTCATTTGTAACGCCGCTTTTAGAGTTAGAATTTAGAATTTGTGTACAATTTCCATCTAATTCTTGTTTAATAATATTATTTTCGGATTTGAGTTTTAAAACTTTCTTAGAGTTTTCTTTTAATACTTGTTTTATACTTTCCTTTTTAGATTTAGGAATTTGCGTAGAATTTTCTTTTAAATCTTGCTTTATACTTTCATTTTTAGGTTTAGGAATTTGCGTAGAATTTTCTTTTAATTCTTGCTTTATACTTTCTTCACTCGAGTGAGATTTTGATTTAGAGTTTTGAATTTGAATTTGCTTCCATATTAGTACTTATATTACAATCCGAGTTCATATTCAGACCAGTATTAGAATTCTAATTCGTAAGGTAATTAGTAATTAATACAGGATTGGAGATTGAAGAATTTGATTTTGATTTAGAACGTGGATTTATATCCAAATTTGATTTTGATTTAGAACTTGGATTTAGATCCGAATTTGATTTTGATTTAGATCTTGGAATTATATCCGAATTCGACTTTGATTTAGAATTTGGATTTATATCCAAATTTGACTTAGAATTCGATTTAGAGTTTGATTTAGAGTTCGATTTCGAGATTGATTTAGAATATGGTTCCGAAACCGAATTCATACCGAATTTAATTTCGTTTCAATTTTTGAGTCCATTTCAGAACTTGCTTTTGACTGTTTGTGAAAACTTAAATTTTTCTTTGAATTTGATTTTTCTTCAATTATATGTCTCCCTTCAAGGTTTTTGTTTACTTCGTTTATGGCTTTCACGTGTCTAACGGTTGTCCATTCATTATTTCCTATGAACGGGATTTCTTGTGCTCCGATTACTAGAGTTTTATTTAAATAATCTATTTTCGCTCCTCGTTGAGCAAAGAAGTCGCTGCCTAATAATCCCTCTTCTGGAATTGGAAAGCTATTTTCCACGATATGAAATTCTATTAAGAAATTTGGAAATTGTAGATTTATTTTACCGAGTGTAAAGATACTATTATTCGTAATCCCTTGTAATTCTAAAATTTCATTTTTCTCCATTGTCAAATGGTTAACTATATTATTTATTTTCAACAAATTTGGCCCGGCGCCGGAATCTAGGAGTAACAACATTTGCTGATTATTTATTGGATTTTTTAACGGGATTATTGGCGATTTAATGTTCTTGCTTAAGTGAACATTTCTTTTTATGATGATGGTTGCGCTTGTTCGATTTTTGGGCGCGCTGAATAGCTGGTCTCCCCTCTTACGCCCTGTAGACGGGGACTTTGTTCGTTTCCCGCTTGCTGTACTCGCATTTGATTATTATATTTTTGCAATATTTGCATATTACGGGGTCGAATTTTTGCTTTTCATTTCTGGGAAACGTGGCATTTTGTCTATGCACGTATTGGTTATTCTGCCTAGGCGCGAGTGCTCCGTATCGTGGCCATTGAGTCGGTCGTTGTGCGTCTCTAAGCCCCGCCCCTGTGTCTCTATTCTGGCTTCGTGTGTTCGAGTTGCTAGCATACTGCGTAATTCTCCAGCACTTGGGAGCTGTATGGCCCGGTTTTGTGCATATCTGTCATATTTCTTTTGGTGTGTTTTCTATAAAATGGACTTTCGCGTCTTGTTGCGGATTTTTATTTTCTGTTATAATTTTAATCGTGTCATTTAATTCTTCCGATTCGTAACATGCAAAATCTCTTTCGATTTCAATTGCTTCTGCTGTTGCTTCGTCTAAAGTAATTACTGTACCTAATCGTGCGTTAATTACCCAGTGTAGACCTCTAATAAAGAATTTTACTAAATCATTTTCTAATTCTCTGTAGTAGTTTCCGAGATTATTTCTACCTTCTCTTTTTGAGGCTTCTGAAATTTCCTGACTTACGGTTTTTCTCTGTTTGAAAAAACTACTACACTTTCGTCTCTTTTTTGTTTAATTTTAGACAGTTCTCCGTATAATTCATGTAAAGTTTTTGATTAACCAAAAATGCTATCGAAAAATTTTCCTATTTCTTCTATTGAAATGAATGCTCTTTTTGACGCACTTTTTAAAGCTTCCCCAAATAATCGCAATATAATTAATCTAGCTAAATCGGGCTCATGCTGTTCGCTAATTATGCTGCATGCTTCTCTACATCCATCTAGAAACTGGCTTAGCGGTATACTTACTCCATTATATTTCGGAAGTAATTCTAAAGCGTCTTTTATTGAGAGTGTCCTTACTTGGCCTAAAGTTGAATTTACTGATCGTGATTGAAAACCCGATAGTCTTGGTACTGTACTTATTCTGGAATTTAAAGGACTACTGAATGCGGCTGCAGTCTGTATATTTGCGTTTCTCGATGTGGTAGGTATGTCGTTATTTCTCGCGGAAATCACGGATCGCGGTGTTCCTTGACTGCTGTTTACTAATGATACGTATTGTGTTTTATCGTCCGTTATTTCGGGAGCAAATATTATTTCTTTTGTACTCGGTTTTGTTTCTGCGTTACTTTTTCCGATTATATATTCTATTATTACTTTTGGTTCTATTTTGGCTTTAATTAAGTTACCAATCGCGTTTATTAAAACTCTATCCGCGCAACACTCGATAATGTCGGTTGGTTTTACACTTTCTGTTAATGTTTGTATAATTGCTGTTACTATGCTATTAGAAGAAATATCAACTTCCTCGCTGTTAATTCCACTATCATGTCTGTTTTTCAAATAATCTACCGCTTCTTTAAGTGTATTGAATTTTATTTCCGGATCTATTCGTTGGGCATGCTTTAGTAATATAGTAGTTGCGTCGTTATTACGTGTGCTTGTTGAACTCTTATCGATACTCATGCTTATTATTATTTTCTTTTGAATAAAGAAAATCCTCGCTACTTAAATATTGCACTAATCCGTTTTAAGGAGGTGCCCCCACTTGTTACGTCTAGGGCTGAACGAAGAAGAAATATGAACGTTTCAGAGTAAACCGTCAGTGACGATAATTCGTCTTACAGTATACTGTAATCTTGAATTTCCCCAGTTCGCGTCTATAGAATATAGCGCACGGTTAGGTGGCAATAATTTAAATAGCGTGAATTTACAGAATTCGTATTATTAAATGGTAATGCGCGGTGCGCATTATTTACCTTGAGTAATGAGTGAAACTCGAGTTGCAGAGATCTTCTTATTGCAGGATACTCTCCTCAGTCCAGAGGTGTGGCGTGCAGAATGCGGAGTCCGAATTTACAATTTAGGAAAAGGGCTTGATGTATTACAAAAATAAAGTTGCAGTTTAAAAGTTATTGTTCTACCTTTATTTACTCTTAATAAGTTAATTTTACAATCTGTTTTATAATGATTTTGAGTACACGAAAAAATAGATAGTTGTTTGATATAATTTTAAATATAAACTGAGTATGACCACATTTTACAATAATTATGATGGGTGCCGCGAACGTGCTTACGGTACAAGTGGTTGGGAATTAATCGGGAGCGATCGTCCAATTTGTCGCTTTTTTATACTAGTTTTGAGGTGGGAGAGAAGTATAAGAAAAATGTTTATCTAGGTCAAGAAGGGGTGAATAGTTCTCTATGCTGATATATCGGCATCGCGGTGCACGGTGGTACATACCGTAGGAACGAAATATAGTCCGCGTAGTTGTTAGCTGATTGGGGGCCTTTGTATAGTCTTAAGACATCGCATGATTCGCGTCATGCCGAGCTTGGATATGCGTGTGTCAATGCGCGTGGCTTGATGAAAATAAGACATCTGCTTAATTGTCTTGGTCCTAATCGGTGAGTTTCTGGTATATCGTCAATTCCTTGTTTTTCTATATTTAGACCAGCTCAGCTGTGTGTTGGTGGGCAACGATGTGCTTGTGGTAGTTGTGGTTGTACTCGTAGCCACGACTGTCGGTAACGTCGTCGGTACGTTCCAGATTTCAGTTGACTTATTTGGAGTTGTCTTGGCGCTCACTGCGCTCGGCACTTCAGTCGGTAACCCTCATGGTAACTCCTTGTATTGAATTATAGTTGCATCTGCGCTCATAGCGCTGGACGCGACAATTGTAATGGCACTATAAAACACCTTAACATTTTATCAGTTGCCATAAGAAAGTAATATTTCCCCCGAGAACACTTTCACTTTCACTTCCTTGGTTCTTCACACGGGTCTTCATTTTTCAGAGACGAAGTTTGACGTGCTGCAAGCAGTCGAATGATCCATTCTCCGGCCTATTACTGCTATTTGAAAGGTATCATGAATAGAGATTTCTCAAATGAAACCCAGAAGAACAATACTGAAACAATAAAGAATACAATTACATACAATCTACCATGGCAGTTTATTTTAAAAAAGTATTTACAACATCTGTGCTAAATTTTCAGACCTCTAGCTGACTAATAATTCAAATGGCACTATAAAACCTCTTAAGATTTTATCAGTTGCAACAAGAAAGTATATCATATTCATGTCATTTGAATTGTTTTTCAGCTAGAGGTCTGAAAATTTGTACAGAGGTTGTAAATATTGTTTTAAAACTAAGTACGTTGGTAGTTTTTACACAATTGTCTACATAGCCGGTACTCTGACTTTTCGTTACATGGGCCAACGCTTTAATGAAAAGATTTAAGATTGCACAATATAACAGAATAGTATACCCAGAATATGCCTCTGCTCGTTATTTATCAAACCAATTAGGGACCCATAGCATTTATGGCTGTGTTAATAGTATTGCCGCATTTATCCATGAAAAACGTAGCAGAGGCAATATCCTGTAGCTATATAGAATATTTTATGATACATAACATTGACATTAGAGCTATAATAAACCGCAATAACAAAAAGTAGCAAACCAAAACATGCATTATCAAAAGCAGACTCCATGATTGTTACAGGCACTGACACTCGTTTCTAACATAAATTATCAATTCCAACCAGCCTTAGTCTACGTGGATGGAGCCACAAACACGGTGTTTCGAGCTCGGCCCACGTAGACTATCGACTATGTGAAGATTTGAGGTTAGGCATGCGATTTTTCGTTATACGAATTCCTGCGTAATCTGAACTGAATGGAATTTCGAAGAGCGACAGAAAATATATTTACGATCATGAGGTCACCGAGGAATTACTCGATGTAGTTTTCATTGTAGTTCGCGGACTTGAAAGGCTCGGCTGTGACGTTAATCAATACAACTGGTTCGTTTACTGCATTTCGCGAAAACTTGACACTTACACGCGTGAAACGTGGGAAATTTCGCAAGAGGGTAAAGAAGGGTTCTACACCTACGCAGCTCTTCTTTCATTTTTGCAACGGCGCATCGATCCTCTCGATTCAGCGCACCATCAAGCGGATTCGCGCACGGTGGGCGGTTCATTCGTCAACGCGTCCAGGCGAACCTACTCCACGATCGTCTTCGCAGTGACCCCTGGCTGCAAACCGGTCATCATTATGGCCAATACGAGAGTCGCCCCGGTCAAAGTCGAGACCCTCCCTCGACTGGAACTGGGCGGGGCAACGCTCCTCGTTCGGCGAGTCACCCGTCGAGATGACCTACGTTCATCGCGAATAGAGTCAGCGAAATCATCAGCGTCGCCTTTCCGAAGGCAATTTGGAGGCACGTCGGCTCCAAGGACAATCCAGCCGATTGCGCCACGCGAGGATTGACTCCTGAGGAGTTGTCCCGATTTGAAAGGGGGCCTCGATGGCTCTCTCAACCCACCGACTGGCCTGCTGAACCCCCTTGGAATGGAGAATCGACTGAAGTTCTCAAGGCGGAGATTACTCTAGACTCTGCTGACTCCGACGACGTGCTGACGTTGCTGGAAAAGCACTCGAACTTTTCAAAAATCGTCTGGATAATGGCATACGTCTTGCGATGGCGGTCAAGGATCGACCGCCTTGGGCCACTATCTGCGCGAGAGATTTCTGAGTCAAAAATCAAACTCTTTTTTTTTTTACAATTTACTCATTACTCAACTGAAATTAACCTTGTTGCAGCAGGTAAAACTGCACCACGTCGCAGCGCTCTGAGTCGGCTCTCACCAATACTGGATAACCGAGGTATCCTGCGAGTCGGAAGGAAACTGCACAACGCCTCGCTGCCTGACAATGAACGTCACCCGATCATTTTGCCCGGACGATCCTTGGTCGTGAAACGTTTAGTAGAGGAGGTACATCAGCTCACGCTTCATGACGGCGTCGGTCTGATGAAAAGCGTCCTGCTTCGTTCCTGCTGGCTAATCCGAGGAAATCGACTTATCTCTGGAGTTTTCCGGCTATGCGTTACGTGCATTTGGCATGCTGCAACTCCCGTTCAACAACAGATGGCTCCGCTCCCCGCCGAGCGCTTGACTCCGGGGCGTCCGTTCAGGACCGTCGGATTGGACTACCCAGGGCCATTTCCAGTCTTATTCTCGAAAGGGCGAGGCGCCAAGTCCACCAAGGGATATTTCGCCATATTTGTTTGTCTCATAGTTCGAGCTATTCACGTTGAAGTTGTTTCCGACTTAACAACGAGCGCATTTCTCGCTGCGCTATCCCGCTTTATCGCCTGTAGAGGCCTCTGTTCAACTATATTTTCTGACAATGCGACTACTTTCAGAGGCGCGGACGCCGAGCTTCGTCAATTCTTCAATCAGGCGACATTCTCCGAGGAAGTTAACGACCAGCTGGCGACGCGCGGGATTGAATGGCGCTTCATCCCGCCTCGAGCCCCGCATTTCGACGAACTGTGGGAGTCCGCTGTCCGCTCCTTCAAACACCACCTCCGTCAAGTCATTGGCGACACTTCGTTGACCTTCGAGGAGCACTCAACGCTGGCCGCCAAAGTAGAAGCCTGTCTCAATTCGCGGCCACTGTGCTCGCTAAGCAGCGAGCCCTTAGATCCAGTGACAGTCACCCTGGGTTACTTCCTAGTTGGTTCAGCTCCGCTGTCATTCGTCGAGCCGATGCAGGAACCTGACGTCAAGGTGACGCCTAATGCCCTGTGGCGGCTCATCAATCAGATCCGAGACACGTTCTGGACTCGCTGGCGGAAGGAGGTACTTTCGCAGCTCCAGCAGCGCAACAAATACGGCCGAACCTCAAACCAGGCGACGTTGTGATCCTCTCCGACGAACTTGCGCCACCAACTGCCTAGCCGCTGGCCATCGTCGAGAAAGCGCATCCTGGCAAGGATGGCCTTGTTCGAGTGGACACCTTGCGAACCTCCAAGTCGACTTACGTACGACCAGTAGTAAAATTCGTCTTGCTGCCCTTCGATAATGAAGCTGGTGCATATTTCGCATGTTTCATCGCTAGTACTCACGGCGACGTTTGCTTCACTTCAGACAGTCATTCAGGCGCCGATTCGCAAAGGTTCTGCATGAGAAAGACATTAAGGAAAAGTTGAAGCGCCGCACACACGGCAAAGGCGAGAAGATCTCGAACTACCTCTCGTGTTTTAAGTACATAGTTGGACACCTCAGGTATCCGCCATCGCAGCGCCGTCAAGTGCGCTGGGCGTACAGGAACCTACTGCCAGAGTACAGGAGAACTATTTGCCATGAGAAGATCGACTCGCTAGAGAGAGAATGAGTACGCCGGATGTAGCTTGCCCGACTACTTCAGCGGTGCGAGCGAAGGTCTCGGTAGTGGGGGAAACGGCCTCCCTCATCGTGCGCCGGTCAGCTCGAGCGGGAGGAAGAATGAGAAACAGCGGAAGAAGAAAAGGCCAGATCGAGTAGCGCCAGCGGCCTCGTTTGCAAATAAGCACCCAGTCAGCGCCAGCAACACCCATCTCCCCCAGGAACAGCGACATGAGGCGCATGGACGAAGGTGGAGCGACTGAGCAGCGAGGGGGTAGATTCGGAGGAGCGTGCTACCAGTGCGGAGGGACGGGCCATCGCGCGGCCGAGTGTCCGCAAACGCAGTGTTACTACTGCAAAGGATTCGGACACAGAGCTGCGTCGTGCCCCTTCAAATCACAGCAACCTGTTTTGTGTTGCCAAGTTTGCGGGAAGCCCGGCGTGGAGTTCAAGACGTGCTCGGATTGCGCCAACTTGCAACAGCAGTGGGGAAACGCACAAACGAGGGAAGGGGGGCAATAAGGTCCCGTGCCCCCCAATTGCGGCGCGTAGGGATCGGAAAAGTCGAGACGAGGAAAGAGCGAGTAGCGAGAGAAGACGTGATGGGACCGATCAACGCCGAAGTACTAAACTTGCTACAAGGTAGCAAGTATGTCAAGGAGCGCCACCGGAGCGGCTCGAGTGAAGAGAAGAGGAGGGGTGAGGACAGAAAAAAAAAATGATAAGAAGAGTTGTGGAGATGCGAAAAGGCGTGAGAAATTCGAGGACGTACAGAAGAGAGAATATAAGCGGACGAGAGAAGTTGTGCAGAAGAGAGAAGAAACCCAGAAGATAGAAGATGATACAAGTAGAGGACGAGAGAAGAGCGGAGACATCCGACGGAACGAATCGTGACCATAAAACGGCCGGAGATCGGCTATGAGACAGCGGAGAATCGGACAAATGCAGCTCCTAGAGCGACAAAGACCGTGTCACTGACAGCTCATCCCACGTGGTCGGAGACTGTAAAATCGCAGGGAGCGAGTACCCAATCCCCGGCGGTGAACAGCACACCGGCGCCTAGGATTAGAATTGAGGAGGAGGGTTTGTGGAGTAGAGCAGGAAAAGATGCCCCTTCACTGGCTCTAGGTGGGGGGAGACATGAGAATCATTGTGTCGAGCAGAGTAAGAAAGCTAGTCGGGTAGCGCTTGAAAGCGATTCTGAAGAGCAAAACCGAGAAGAAGCGAAGAAAAAACCAGAAGACGTAGCGAATCGAGAGAGAATGGAGAAGAAATCAGAGGACGTAGTGAATCAAGAAGAAGAGAAGAAGAAAAAGGAAGACGTAGCGTATCGAGAAGAAGTGAAGAGAAGACGAGAAGGGGGATTAAGCAGAGCAGAAAGGAAGGAGACGACAGTGCGTGATGGGAAGAATCTGGCGCCAGAATCGTTTCCGACCGGGGTGAGGATGAGAAAAGAGAGAGAAGCACAACAAAAGAAGAGTACGGGCACTATAAAGCGAGAACTGCTTCGAAGCGTTGAAGATTGAAACAAGGAGCTGAAAAGGTTAGCGGAGGAGTTCGGGATAGACGCAGCGCGCTCACCGTTGAGAGAGGAGGAGCAAGTGACATCACAAACATCACTCAGCAAAGCGCCAGAACCGTTGAAGATGGATTTAGCGCCGAACGTGAGAAAGGAAGAAGTGCCCGAGGAAAGCGACGACGTGGCCGGCACAGCCGTTGAGAATAGGTTCTATCTCTCGGTGGTGCTGGGAGGTCACAGCTGCAAAGCACTATTCGACTCAGAGTCCATGATCTCGTTCGTGGGGCCCATCATAGCCGAAAAATTTAAAAATCGAATACGCGCCAGCGATTCGTGTGCGAAGAATGTGACGAGAGGAGTGAGCAGGACAGCGGGGAAATTGGATGTGGTGCTAGATGTGGATGGTGCCGTCGGGGTTCTAAGTCTTAAGGTCTTGCCAAATAAGGACTACGAGATTGTCCTAGGCGCCGAATTCGCGCACGCTTGGGGCATCGAGACGAAGTGGAGAGATAACGAATGGAAAGTACCGGATCGAGAGTGGTGGAAGTTCAACACGTACGATAAGGGTGGCCAAGGAGTGATCATCGCCGAATGTGCCAGGATCTCAACATTAAGTGAGAACGAGGAGATAGTAGAGAAGCTTGTCAACGACCTGCTTCCTCCGCCGTCGGATGTGATGGGGCTAACAAAGCACGCGAAGCACTATATCGATGTGAGGGGAGCCGCGCCAAGCATCGTCCTAAGAGAATGTAGCCACGGATGATGGAGATAGCGCAAGAAGAGGTCGATAGGATGTTGAGCAAGGGGTTGGGGTAATCGAGAGGTTGTCCATCGAATGGAGTAGCGCCCCCATGATAGTCAAGAGGTCCGACGGAGAGCCAAGATTCTGCATCGACTATCGCGACGTAAACACGGTGACAGTGAAGGACGCCTACCCGATCCCAAGCATGGATAGCATCCTAGACAAGCTAAGGAAAGCGCGATATCTGTCGAAAGTAGACCTGAAGCGGGCATACCATCAAGTGCCAATGGACGAAGCGAGTAAACAGTATACCGCGTTCGCCATTCCAGGGTCAGAATTGTACCAGTTCAACCGGATGCCCTTTGGACTGACGAATGCGTCAATGACATTTCAGCGCCTGATAGACGCCATATTCGGGTCGGAATTTGAGCAGCACATCTTCGGGTATCTGGACGATGTTATCATCGTGACCGATACGCTGGAGGAGCATCTCAAATGGCTCGAGATGGTGTTGCGTAAGGTGGTGGAAGGGGGTTTGGTGGTGAATCGCGCCAAATGTGAGTTCTGCTGCTCAAGGGTGCAGTATCTCGGTTTTCTGCTATATAGCGAGGGTCATTCCCGCTCGGGCGCTTGAGGGTAGCAGACGTGTCGTGCGAGGAGTCCGCTTGTCGGCTAACCTGTCAGGTGATCAGAGCGCAGTTTTCGTGTTTTTTGAATCTTGCGAGTGTCGTGCTTTTGTTTTGTTTAGTGTTCTAAGTGTTTTGTGTACAGTGTGAGTTTTTTATCTCGTCCGCGCGTGCGTGGGAATAAAATAGGTCGGGTGGCGCCTCGAGCACGTGCGCGTGGTGGCGCTCGCCTCTCGTTTTTGCGCGGCAAAAGTAACTACCCAGGGCCCTGTAAGACCTTTATATTAAGGTCTTCGGGAACCTGCTAGTTCGTGTGGAAAGGGAAGGACCCTCAAGTGAGTTTTTCACTCGGGTGTTCCTCCCCGGACACGTGGCGCGCGGGAACGGGGGCGACCTAAGGGTCTACGCGGCTTCCCTTGGCTGTGTTTTGGCGGGCTTTTGGCTGTAAAGTCTTGATCCCGCCGATTTCGCAGCGCGGGGGCTGCCGCGTGGTCCCGCCCGACCTTAGGGCGTGAGGTAGGGAGCGCGATGGGGAGATCGCGATTGAAGAGGGCTGCTGCCAGGGCTTCCGGGGATAAATCCTCTGAGTCCGAGGCCGGCACCTCGAGATCGCTCTCCCGCTCGCGGTCGCGATCGCGCGCCCGCGACGCGATAGAGGGAGTGAGTGAGAAAGAGAGTATCAAGGTGAGAGAGGGACCTACAGTATGTATTGCGTCTACCAGTGCGTTGCAACAACGTGTCCCGAAGGATCCGCGGCCTGAGGGATGTAAGAAGAGGAAAGTGGCGGCTGTGCTGGGTGACGAGGTAAGTGTGAGTGAAAGCGTGAATGATGATATGAATGCAGTGCGTATGAGTGAGAGAGTGAAGAAAGTTGGGGACGAAATCCGCGGATTCGTCCTCAATGAAGCTAGCAAAGTTAGCAAGAGTGCATGTGAGTTCATACTCAAGCGTGTGAGTGCGTATGAACTGCTGATTGGGCAAGTGTTGTGTGAGAATGCGCGAGTGCAAAGGCGACTGGATGAGTGCGAGAAAGAGAGAGAGAGAATGAGAATGAATGTGCAGCACGGACCTGTTTCGCGTTCTTTCGCTGCCGTCGCTGCCGGTGGTGCGAGTCAGGGTGCATCTGCACCCAGTATGAATGTAATGAGTGTCGGAGTGAGTGAGCGGGCGATACAGCCGAAACG
>UELU01136972.1:0-15183 GCA_900490025.1 Megastigmus dorsalis
CACACACACACACACACACATACACACATACAAATACATCTCTCTCTCTCTCTCTCTCTGTAAGTAAACATAGCTACACGTGTAGATTTTTGCTCCACTTTGTTGCGCGTGTTTCAGGTGACTCATACATTATTGTTTTTTGAGTTTATTTCAGACAGTTCGGGAGACCGCTGGCTCTCGCACCTTTGAGAATTTACGGCACGACTCGCATTTCCGAGCCAGGTTTCTCGAATTTGTCGAATTTGAGTGTTTCATTTTCGAGATTATCTTCACTGCAAATTCAACGCCAAGTCACGTGATCGCTTGCAGAGTGTTCGAGCTTAGAGAATCTTTCATTACTTGGAATTTTTCGACTGGACGGATGGTACCACTGAGTAGCTGCTGCACACATTCTCATCACACTGGTTGGCGCATGCGCTGTTTGTCACTGTAAAACATGCGAACTTTTGAAAACGCACTCAATCTGGATATTCTCCCTACATCGTATGGTAGTATCTAGTATTACAAATGAGTATGACTGGTTGACTATAAGTGCAGGGGCACGTTACTACAAATCAAAGCGTATATAGCGGTATATGTTGTTGTTACTGTATTTATTTTTTTGCAATAAGTATTTAGCGGGTTTTCTATTTGATTTAAAAGAAACTATATGTATTAGCGGCGATGTTAACATATTGTATAAAATTTTAAAATATGAATGATCGAGTTTGCTCCGCATGTAATGTTATTATAAAGACCGGATATAATTCTTATAGAAAGTGTAATAAAATAGCAAGATTTATTTCAAATCCATTTCCAATTTTTGGACAAGAATCAATTTACTTTTCACCACAAGAACACTTCACTTCGATCTTAAAACCAAGTCCTCTTTGACCGAATTTAGAGAAAGTAATTGCACCATCACAAACACTACACTTCACATACTGCGATAACGCTGTAAACACGAGAAAGAAGTTTAAAATATCATACTGAGATGTTGGATCAGTATGAACGTCAAGAGTCGTGTCTGCCGTCTTTTTTAGTTTTTCGGCCGATGTACTGGTATCGCATCTTTTATTACCGTCGTGTTGGTTTCCTTGGTATTTCCGCCTTTTAGGCCGTGAACCTGGTCTTCTCCAAGTAGTATTTTGGTACTTACTTGGTACGTCCATGACGTATAAACTTTACTTACAAAGTAAAAATTGCGGAGCAAAAACTTTACGGAGCGGAGATGTTGCTTACTTCGGTTTCAAAACTCTACTGTTGAAACAAAAGTGTATTTCTCTCACTTGGTATACTTTGTATGTACATTTAAGACTTTACGACAGCTGTGAATAATAGGGAATGTGTAGCAAACAATAGGAGCAGCTGATTGAGGAAGCGAAGGTATCCTTAAATTTCGGGTCGAACAGGTATAGTTGCACTTAGGGGATTCTTTTCAACTAAAAATAGTTGTATATATGTATGAATAGAATGAATTATGATCTTTTTATACCTGAGAACATGTAGAAATAAGAAATTTATGAAGGCAATAAAAGGGAGCACGGTGTACGACCGAATAATCTCAGTTATACGGCATCGAAGGTTACACGTCAAATAGTACGGCAGACCGCGCGCAGGTAGCAACTTTGCATTCGTTGAAAAACATACTTAAGATCTTCGGATCTTTATAAAAATTTAATACAATACTCTTAGATTTGTATACTTTCGAAAAATCAAATAAAAAAAAAAATCAATTTTTTGAAAATGAGAAAGTAGGTAGAACCCTTAAGTTTTGTTGCAAAAAGCGGCCCGAAGGACCACTGGACACGCCACCGGAGGGCCAGAAGCCTGCTAAAAGAGCCAAAGAGGCGTGTCTCAGCGCACTCTCGGCTGCACAGAGGGCCAACCCTGGATACCGGAAGCGACCGAAGAACCGGAAGTGATCCTGACGAGGCTAAAGAGGTCCAACCCGTCTCTTAAAACCGAAAACTGGAAGGTCGTGACCTCGGTCCCCAAAGAAGGGGGCCAGGGCATGACCCTCATTTTAAGTGTACCCGAGCCCGGCATCCGCGTGATAGCCGCACTAGAAGATAGGGCCTACTACCGAATCGACAGGGTGGTGTTTAAAACATTTAATAAAATTTTATTTTAAATAATTCGTTTAAAAATGAACTATTAATGCACTTTGGAATTTACTCATTAATGTATAAGGTTGATAAAAAAAAAATCAGTCCAAAGGCCGGGTTTCTGCAAATGTCTAAACCGCGTGGATGGAGGATACGTGCGACAATTCCCCTTCTGCCGCTTTGGGTGCACGACGTTCCCCCTCTCTAACGAAAAGGCCACGCGCGTGATGGATGCGACGGGTGAGGTAAGGGGGCGACAGCTAGATCCGCATGGTTCACATGCACACCGCGAGGTGCGCCGTTGTCGAATTCGCCACGCTTTTTTAACACGGCACTGGCAATCTCTTACTAATCTCTGTTGGCGCGTGGATGGAGATCCTTCTCTTTCTGATCATGCTGAAATTCATTATACTATTTCAGGCGTGCTGAACCCGAGGGAAATAATTATAATGAACCCAAGACTTACAAACTGGGCTGCATACAAGGATGATTTAAGAAAAAATCTCAAAGACTTCTCAGAAAGAATCAATACTAGGGCTGAGATAGATGCAGCGGCAGAGTGCCTGCAGGGAAGCATAATCGAAGCTTATGAGACTAACTGCCAACCAAAAAAAGGCAGAAGCAGTCATGAAGTACCCTGGTGGAATAACCGGTTAGAAGAAATGAAGAAGAAAGTTAGATCACTCTTCAGCTTAGCTCGTAGGAGAAACACCGAAGAGAGTTGGAGAGGTTGGCGTGAAGCGCAAATCAACTACAGGAAACTTGTAAGAACAGCTGAAGATGAAAGCTGGAAAAACTTTTGTACAGATATAGAAGCAGGAAAGGAAGCGGCAAGACTCAACAGGATTTTGGCCCGTAACTCAGAAGCGTGGCTGAGTGCCATAAAACTCCCATCGGGAGAGTTCTCGACATCGGACGAGGTGATCCTGACCTGCTTGGCTGAATCCAACTTCCCGGGCTTTATTATGAACGGGGAGTTTGCGGGAGACAATCAAACACACCAGGTGCTAACCGGTGGCGTCAATCCAGACTACTAGTGACTCGCACGCGAGATTGTCTCTCCGGAGAAGGTTAAGTGGGCCATGGAATCCTTCGAGCCCTACAAATCTCCGGGGACGGACGGGATACTTCCTGTCCTGCTTAGGGAGGGCCTGGAGGAGATAGTCGGCCCCTTTGTGAGGATTGCTAGGGCTTGTCTGGTAAGAGGGCTTGTACCGATGGCTCGGCGTACATCTAAAGTAGTATTCATCCCCAAAGGAGGAAACCAAAGCTACACTGCAGTGAAGGACTTCAGACCAATCTGTCTAACATCCTTCATGCTAAAAACGCTTGAAAGGCTAGTAGATCGCTTTATCAAGGACAAAATTCTCACAAAACAACCTCTATGGAGAAACCAAAGCGCTTACAGGGAAGATCACTCTACAGAAACAGCTCTGCACACGGCCGTATCCCTAATCGAGGAGCAACTAGAGGAAGGTGGATATGCGATGGGGGCATTCGTTGATATTGAGGGAGCCTTCAATAACGCTACCACTGACAGCATATGCGCAGCGATGGAGGAGAAGGAGATCCCCGGGATGGTGATAGACTGGATCCGACATGTGGCGGCACAGGAAATTAGTCATCACAAAAGGTGACGTTTCCCTAACAGGCACAGTCGAAAGAGGTTGCCCGCAGGGGCGAGTACTATCCCCGAGCTGCTGGAACATCGTGTTAGACAGTGGACTGAGACACGTTGCGGGATTAGAATGCCGTGTTATCGGCTACGCTGACGATATACTCATAATATTCCGAGGAAAGTTCTTGAATACACTTCTGGACCTCACGGAAACCGCACTTAACTCTCTAAGTAAGTGGTGTAGAGATAAAGGACTCTCTATAAACCCGCATGAGACCGAAGTAGTCCTTTTCACCAGGAGATATAAAATTGGACCAATAAGGAATCTAATCACGAAGGTCAGGAAGTCGTACTGAAAGACCGGGCCAAATATCTGGGGGTTATCCGACATAGGAAACTGCTATGGAAACCATAGATGGAGGAAAAGAGCCGAAATTTCGATGCCACGTTCTGGCTTTGCAGACGAGCAATAGATGCGAACTGGGATCTCAGTTTCAAAGCGGTTCTATGGCTCTTTAACGCCATACTTAAATCCAGGCTAACTTATGCGTCGGTGGTATGGTGGAGAAGAACGAAACTCAAGACCACACAGATTAAACTGGAACACCTACGTAGACTGATTCTTAGGGCCGCGACGGGGGCTATGAAAACGGCACCCACGATGGCTCTGGAAGCACTCGCTGGGGTGGAACCATTCCAGCTTACGATTAAGGCGGCAGCATGCAAGGCATCCCGTAGACTTAGGGTCTGCGATGGATGGAGACAGAAAGGTAAGCTCACAATGTTACCATTCAACGAAGAAACTCACCCAGCATGGGGTATAAGATCCGACATGATGCCAATCCAATACATCTTTGATAAGAATTATCGGATCAATATACCATCCAGAGAAGAATGGCATGGAAATAGGACCCCTGCTTCGACGACCGACGAGGCTTAGTTCACAGACGAAGCCTCGAAAGAGGGTAGGTCGGGAGCAGGAGTGTACCTCCAAGCTGGGAGACACCCAGGAAAGGGTGTTGTAATGCCATTGGGGACAAACAGCACCATTCTACAGGCAGAAATAATGGCAATTCTATGCTGTGCACAAGCAGCACTAGAAGACAAAAAGCAGGACCGTGTCAACATACACACCGACAGTAAGGCGGCTCTAGCTATGCTAGGGCGCACCAAGGTGGCATCCATGCTGCTGTGGGAATGCATTTCGACGCTGAACGCCCTAGCTGAAGAGGTGCAACTCACTCTCTACCGGATTCCAGGGCACTCGGGAATAAAAGGTAACGAAATAGCGGACGGGCTGGCCAAACTTGGAGCAAGGGAAACCCTGATTTATGCAGAACCAGCAATAGGAGTCCATGAATCTCTCTTCAAGAAAGTGGTTTCTGGATGGGTAAGCGAACAACACTCCGTGAAATGGCGCAGAACAAAAGTGTGCAAGCAGGCGAAGACTCTGATCGGGCCCAACGTAAGGCTGGACTGGTTCTAGCAGATGTGGAGTCTCGGCAGAGCTGAAGCCAGACTACTCACACAAATTGTCACAGGTCACTGCACATCTGAGAAATCACCTTCATAAGATGAGACTTTGTGACAATGCAACATGCAGGTGGTGCTGTGCGATGAAGGAGACCGCGACACATATTTTAAGTGAATGCCCGACCTTATCGGATCGTAGGTAAGTGAAGCTGGGAACACACTTCTGTAATTATGAATTCATACAAAAACTAGACGTGAGGACGGTGATAGACACTTTCGTGTTTTTAACCATTCAACCTAGTCCTCAGCCCTGAAGAAACCAAACTCTCTCGGTCAATGTTGAGTGAAGGTCGATGGTCGGAACCACGCTGGCCGGGACAGGGCAAGGAACTCAGGGCACTACATTATCCCAGTGGGAGCTAGTGAAGGTCGAAAGACGTAACTTGCGCCTTAAGGGATGATGGGGGATGCAGAGGGCCTAGGCATCGGGGCTCAACTCGGAGTCCACCCGAACATACAAATAATAATAAAAATAAGTTTTGTTCGACAAGTTTTCTATCGAAATTTTCTTTTGCTTTATTTATGATGTTTTATAGATTTATAACATAGTTTTTGTATTTGGTTTTTTGATTTGATTGTTATGATCTTTTTTCCAAATGTTATAAAGTTTTACTTTAGTTTGACATGATTTTATGATTCCTTTTATTATCCAGTTATTTCTTAGTTCATTTTTCCTGTTTTTGACTTTTTTATTTCTTTCCTTCGCTTTGTTAATACAGAATTTTATTTTATCAATTAGGGTATTTATAGCAATGTTTGGGTCATCTACTTGGTTTATAGCTAATTAGTTTATAGTTCCTGCAGTTTTTCGTAATTCTTGGTAATTTATTTTTGGGCAGCTTTTATCTTCATAAAAATTGGGTAATGGTCATTGAATGGCGTTTCGAGTGTATATGTTCTATACTAATGGTTATTGTCATTTGAACCAAATATATTAGAGTCGGACTTTGACCTGGATGGAGCGCTTGAATGTCTTGGTTCCAATCTCATGGCAGCTATAAATGAACTAGCTCCATTAAAAATCGTAACTCGTCGAAAGGGTAAAGCACCATGGATTGGGACTGAGCTTCAGCTTCTCATTGACAAACGTAACGCCACGCACAGACGCTATAAAAGGACCGGGAATGCTGCATTGTTGGATGAGTTTTTCCGTTTACGCAATGAGGTTACGGAGCGCACGGATGAAGCGCGTACCTCTTTTCTAAGTAGTCATTTAAATGATGCTCTTGATAAAAAAAAGACCTCTGGAGGGAAATGCGAAACCTTGGCCTCTTGCCTAAAAGCAGGGAGGAGTTGCATGGTTTCACCCCGGACGAGCTCAACTCGCCCTTTGCGAGTGTGTCACTCGTACCCAATGAAAACATAGAGAATGTAATGGACATAATTTTATCTGAAGATGGGTTTTCTTTCAAACCAATAAATTTTGCTTATGTTGTACTCGCTATTTGCCATTTCTCATCACAAGCGAGAGGTGTGGATGATATACTGCAGAGTGTGGTGGTGAAGTCTCTGCCATTGTTGGGGAATTATATCGTCCGTTTATTTATCTCCTCCTTTGCTGAGGGAGTCTTCCCGTGTGCTGGGAAACGGGCGCAGTTAGTGGCCTTAAAAAAGATTTCCACCCCATCTTTAGCTTCTGACTTTCGTCCTATTACCTTACTGTGCTTCCTCTCCAAGGTACTCGAGAAGATTGCACACTCCCACATTCCAAACTATCTCTCCAGGTCCGGCATTCTCGATCCTTTACAAGCAGGGTTCAGACAGCATCACAGTACTCAGACAGCCCTGCTTAAATTGACTGATGACATTCGCATAGGCATTGATCGAAGGATGTTCACCTTGCTGTTGCTCTTCGACTTCAGTAAGGCATTTGACACCATCTCTCATTCGAGACTGTTGAGTAAACTGCGCGATCTCGGGTTCTCGAGGTCTGCGCTCCTGTGGATTAAGTCCTATTTACAAGGCCGTACTCAACACGTATTATCTAAAAATGGTTGTTCCTCATGGGTTGAGACAAATCTGGGTGTACTACAGGGGTCGGTCCTCGGGCCTTTACTCTTCAGTCTTTACATCAATGACCTCAAAGACCTCTTTGATCGTGGGACGGTCAAGCACATTCTATATGCCGATGACCTCCAGGTTTGTCTGCAGGTGCCTGCAGGTGAACTTCTGGAGGGCATAGCTCGCCTGTCTGATGCGGTACGATTGGTGTCGATGTGAGTCGAGCGCTTGTCCCTCCGTCTCAATGCTGGCAAGACCAAAGCAATTTTATTTGGTTCACGTAAATATGTTAATGATTTGGTCAAAATGGGATTGCCAGACGTTGATATGGGGGGTGGAGCGCTTGTGCCTTTTTCCGACACCGTCGTGAGCCTCGGTGTTACACTAGATATTAAATTAACGTGGAAACCGCAGGTCGATGGTGTAACGAAAGAAGTCAATAAAGCCCTTTATAGCCTGCGGTTTATAAGGGCATGTACCACCGAGGTTTTACGCAGAAGGTTGGATGAAGCTCTAGTTTTACCCCATCTTGATTACTGCGCTGTGGTGTGTCTTGATGCGTCCGATGAGCAGAGAATAAGACTACAGAGACTGAATAACACATGTGTGCGATTTGTCTACGGTGTTAGGAGGGATGAGCACATCACCCCCTATAGAAAGCAGCTGGGCTGGTTGCGCGTTGACAGTCGAAGGATGTATTTTGCCGCCATCCTTATGTATAAAATCCTTATAAAATGGTAATGGTCATTGAATGGCGTTTCGAGTGTATATGTTCTATGTTTTAATCTATCAAATTGATATTACTGATTGATTGATTTCGTTATCATCAACATTCCTTGCAGATAATATTGCTGATGAACTCATTTCATCATATTGATGATTTCTAATTAAATTTTATATTTATACATTTAACAATATTAATATCATTAACTTTACAGCGATCAGGAATATCAATGTTTTTATCATTATCA
The DNA here is from genome assembly GCA_900490025.1 of Megastigmus dorsalis. Classification (NCBI taxonomy): domain Eukaryota; kingdom Metazoa; phylum Arthropoda; class Insecta; order Hymenoptera; family Megastigmidae; genus Megastigmus; species Megastigmus dorsalis. Next base: position 8,211 of record UELU01136972.1, read on the forward strand.
TTTAAATTTCCATTTCCTACATTAAGAACAAATTCAGCGAAGCTTAATTCTTCGTTATTTACTCGTATATTTTGAGTTAAGTGAAATTTATGAAAAATATTCCATAAAATACTTTGTTTATTGATAAATTTATTATTTCACTTTTCGTTCCATATGGTAATACAGGTAATAATTGACGAAAATCACCACCCAATACTAAAATTTTACCACCGAATGGTAGTCCGTTATTCATTACATACTGTAATTTTCTGTCCATAATTTCTAAAGCATATAGTGGAGCCATAGGAGCCTCATCCCATATAAATACGTCTGTATTTATTAAAAATTTTCCTGCATTTGATTGCACTGAAATATTTGATGAAGAATCCGGTAAAAGTGGTACAGGTAAACCTAAGACTTTATGAACTGTTTTTCCTTTAGGTAATAAAGTGGCAGCAATTCTAGTAAATGCCATTGAACAAACATTTTTATTTTGATATCTTAATAAATTGTAAATCGTATTATATATAAAAGTTTTACCGGTACCTCCAGGCCCATCAATATAAAAACACTTAGGACCTTCGATATTTGTATGAATACATGATCTCAAAATAATGTCAACAATTTCTTTCTGTTCACAGTTTAATATATTATATTGCTGATTTCATAATACTAATAAATGATTAATACATTCATTACTCATATATTCATGATCTTCAACTGCTGTTTGTGGCATAGATGTATAATTTGTAATACTTTGATCTTCCATGTTTAACATCTCACAAATATCAGCATAAGCAACATTATGAGCTCTGATAGAATCATGAAAATTTGAATTATAATCTTCAGACATAAATTCTTTAAAATTTTCCCATAATTGTTTTGGATAAAGTGGCTGACAATATATTAAAATACGAACAAATAAACGACGAAGACTACATGGTATCATCCAAGTAATTGCTTCTTGCATTGCACGACTCCATTCCTCGTCATTTTCTATGAGACCCAATTGTAAGCAAGCATCAGAATATGTATTATGTTGAATTCCATTAACTGTTCTCAAATCATCAAAACTTATAGCACCTCGAACATGCAATAATAATAATCTCAAACTAAATAATTCAATTTGACTTGGACTCACAGAAAACATTCGACCAATACAGTTAGAATGAAATCTTTGTACAGTTCACCTGTGAACTTTATTACCATTTCCAGTATGCTCTTTAAAAACATAATGACTTGGAATTTCCGTATATAAATATTGCCTGGCAGTTTCATCACGAATATTGAAGTCGATATTTAATCCATTAACATTGTCATTTTGTTTAGTGCAGATGTAATGGTAACTTCATCATTTATATCGTTTATCAGTATTGATTGCTGTTGTGGTAAATGTACGGGTAAACGTATAATGCTATGACTTTTACTTTGTAAAGGTTTATTTAATATACGATAGGATGCTTCTACGGGACTAACGTATCGAGTTTCTATAAAATTAGTGATTTTATCATGATTAATTACTCTTCCATCAGACGTTTCTTCAACAATTATATTAGCAGCGTCATGTTCTTTATAAACATATTTATATAAATATTTTACCGATTTTACCCTTGATACTGCTTCTACATTGATATGACAGTTAAAAATTTTCAATAAATCAGTACAATAAGGCACTACATATTTATTATCAAGTACCCTATTGCGTCTATTTATTGTTTGATCGTTATTCCTACGTCTATAATGTGGATATTCATCAGCATTCATTGTAGTTTTATTTCTAAATTCTTTGGGATAATGTTTCGAACATTTGCCATCTATCATACATTTTTCATCACACGGTCCATGTATCATGTTTTTAATTACTATATTATGTAATTCAGGATCGTCTCGAATATCGGGAATTTCACATGAAATAAACCTACCCAAATGGAAAAATTAACGGTACTAAAACGTACACTAACGTATGGAGAGGCATATTTTTATATATTACCGAACCCGTACGTACGTTTCCGTATGTTTCCATACGTTTCCGTACCTTTCTATTACGATTCGGACATTTCGTACATCATTATGCAAAAACGTGCCGAAACGTACGCAAACGTACGCGAACATACGGTGGCATATCAGCACATACGAAAACGTACTGGGTCCTACTTTTACATATAGAAATGTACTTCTTCATACATTTTAAAGATAAAATTACTCTTAGTAATTCAATATTTTTGTATGGGTACGTACGGAAAGTGACGAAATTGTACGGCAAAGTACAGAATTGTATGGAAACGTACGGAATTGTACGGAGACGTACGAAATTGTACGGAGACGTACGGAAGTGTATGGAATCCTACAAAAACGTGTAAAACCCTGTGGAAACGTACTAAAATTTATGGAAACAAACGACAATGTATATGTACTTTAAATTAAAGTCTATTGTAAATAAGTATTAGGGGTATTTTTAATACATATTAATTAAATCGTAAAAACTATTTTTTTTTACATAATACAAAAATACAAATTCAATTAATACATTTTGCAATCGTTGCTTTTGTCAATGAACCTATAAATAGCTGGTTTTTTATTTTCATTAAAATACATTGTCTATATATGTCATCAGAATTTGTAACATTTAAGTCATTTATTTCTGGTATTTTACAAAGCCTTAAATGTTGGACAGATACATCTGTATTTTCTAAAATACAAGTATTTGTAACAATTAATTTATTAAAAAATATAAGTATCTTATTTCAATTATTGAATTCTACTATGCATATATTTTTTGAATAATACCATATTCGTTATCTTTAGTTTGAAATACAGAATCATTAGTCTTTGTACACTGATTGTATGTGCATGATGTATAACGACATCCGTTGTAAATAATTTTGCTATATTCCGTGCATTTACTTATTTTTGAGATATTAAAAAATGTTTTTAAATATAATTTTTCTAAATTTGAAAGTGTCTGAACCTTTCCACGTCCTAGCAAATTACAATTGCCAATTTTTTCAAAGTTTTTAAGCCTATTATTATTGCATATATTATGACACAAATTTCTTATATTATCTGAAATATAATTTCTTCGTTCTAGTAACGGTAATTGCTGAGATATTAGCAGCCTATACACAATTTATTGCGCAATACGATTATTACATTTTTTTTTCTTTAATAATAATCTATTTTTATTTTCAAAATTGAAAGTACTGTTAGCCCATAAAGGACCCCAGCTTTCAAACGTGTCTCTGAAATGCAATAAGTGAATATTAAAATGCATATACTGTTTCCCATACAATTTTTCGAAATAATACACAAACTTTACAAGTAATATTCCAGCTGTTTGCAGCATTGTAGGAGTAATTGAGTCCTCTAATAATATTTGCATGGCTGATACAAACAGAGCCCAATGATTATAATACTTTACTGGCAATACGCTTCGTAAAACAATCAATGAATAAAATATGAGCCAGCTTAACCACTGCGATGCTTTCCATTGATTTCTTTCATTGATATCTCGTGGAATTCTAGCGATACATGATGGAGGTTTTATGAATAACAATGTTTCATTTATTAAATATATCTTTGCTGTAGAGCCAATATAATAGTCTTCCTTCGTATTTGTCATTAATATTGTCATATGCAATTCAGTAACTCCAAGTAAACAGGAATGCATAAAATCAAGAACCATGTCTTTTACTAAATCAAAATGCTTTAAGTACATCAACGGAGAGGGTCCCAAAATGCCCATGATGTCTGATTCTCCATTTTCATAAGCTGCTATCATTTTATCCTTTATAGATTCATGAGTACGTGAACGAGGTATATCTTTAAGTACTGGGTATTTTCGGATACCATCTACTGATTCTGTTGGACGTTCACAATAAGTGCAACCATAAAATCCATTGAACCTTTTCATATTCAACATCGACGAGCGAGTTGGAGACTCAACACAACATCCTAACGGAAAGAACTTACTAATCACATCCTTCCCATTACACTTCCATGAAAATCCTTTTGTAGACAAATCATTAGCCTCATCAACAAATGGTTGAAGAAACACCTTCATATCTGGCTCTTTTTTAGCCACCCATAGTCCAACTAATATCATACACTTTTTCCGTAAATAATATGGTAATTCATGTAACATCATGTATATCGGCCATATGGTCACTCTGGAGTTATCTGAAGATTGGCAGCCATCCGTGTTGAAAGTGTATGAAAAATTGTGTGGGTTTCCTAATAAATTAGGATTTTCAGAATATTCTTTGTATTTCTTACCATCTAAAATATCTTAGATTTACACCGGTGTGTGTTTACTCGCGCGACCTACCAAGTTCACGCAGTGCTGTGCCGGCGCACAGCAACCGCTCTCGCAACCGTGCGAGTATAAGAGAGAGAGAGAAAGAGAAAGAGAATAAGCGCTCGGAATACGTATCCGAACGCTCGCACAAATTCTACCGTTTGCCGCACTCGTAATATAATATTACTTACTCGGTGCAAGGAGTGTTCCTGGGCGAAACTCCTTGCTCCTGCTCTTCCTCTCGTGCGTGGCCGGCCGGTCCACTCACCACGCAACTAATCTGGAAAGCGGAGGGAAGTCGCTCGTCCCTCCGTGCCTCGCAGTTGACGGACTTCGGGGGTACGTCTCTCCCCGAGCACGTTCTCGCCTGGCAGATGCACCCACCCACGCAGTGCAGTACACACTCCACCACACCCTGAAGGTTGCCGTCGTATCGAGCTCACACCCACCACAAAACCATTCTCGCGACCCTAATGCACCCAATTCTCCGTGAATTCGCTCGGCTTGCGTCCGTTGGTGTTCGCAGCTGCGGTCTCTCTCTCGAACTTTTTCGGGGCTGGCGCGATCCTACCGATCGCGCCGTATCTCTCTCTCGCTCCCTCTCATAGTTAGGTAAGAGAGCACCACCGGTAGGTGCTTCCCTCCCTCGCGCGCGGCAATAAAACTAATTAGTCACGCTCGCGCTATCGTTGCTCGCAAGGACACGAATTATTCTAACCCTGAATAATTACGCGTCACACCCTCCCCCCAGACGTCGATAAGCTACGACTTAGAGACTTCTGCGTCGCTCGCGAGCCGACCGATCAGGTATGGGGAACGCAGAAATAAATTGGAATACTCGGTTGGGTGTATTAAGAAAGGTATTAAACATATATTCAGAAAAATGGAAAGAGAAAAAGGAAACGAAGCATATAAGAAGAAGAATGGAAGGAAGTCAAAAATACAAAAATAAGAAAGAAGTTTAGAAGAAGATAGGCGGAAAACTGTCCGCGATCTCACGGGGCGGCTCCTGCCGCCTCTAGTCTTTTAGACACTTATAGTGTGTGGCGATGCGCGGACACTTGCTGGTGTTTTTCACCCCCGGCATGCCACACACAGAGCAGAAGAAGCGCTCGGGGTTTTCCTCCCAGACTTCTCGCTTCTTCAGGACCCGGCTCTCCCGCAGCTCCACGACAAACGCCTTGCTCCCCAGCGTTTCGAGCCGTCGCTGCTCCGCCTTCTCCTGTCGGCGCTGGATCTCCTCTTGGCGACGCCGGGCCTCTTCGCGTTCCTTCTTTCGCGCAAGTATTCGCGCCTCCTCCTCCCTTAGTGCGCGGAAGCGCTACTCCCTCATGCGCGTCTCCTGCTTCTCTTGGGCCCGTTGCGCCGTGAGGAACTTGCGTCATTCGTTGGCCGCCTCGACGCAAGCACTCAAACCCGCTTGATGGGCCCGACACTCAATGGAAGCGGTGGAGGCCGCGTATACTGTTCTCGCGTCACATCCCCGCTTCCCGAACGCCTTGATGTCGGCGTGGACGCGTTCCAGTCGGCCCACGACGGCGTCGAAGTGTTCGGTGGCGGCCTGGAGTTCCTGCTCCAGTGACCGCCACTCTTCTTCCACGGTCGGCATCCCGCCGACCGCTCCTTGCTCTCCTGACGCTTCCGGTGCCGTCAGGGTTGGTCCTGCGTGGAGGGGCTCCTTCCCCTCCGTTCTGGCCATCGGTGGCGCCACCTTCGGGCGCCGCAACGGCCGCTTCGGGAGAAACGGCCTCGAAGCTCCCTCATCCGTGATTGTGGAGGAGAGCGCCTCCTGGCGGCTCTCCTCGCACTTGACGACGGGAGGCCTTTCCTCCTGTACCTCGAGGACCGCGGAGGAGAGGGTCTCCGGATCGCTCTCCTCCTCTTCTTCTTCGTTAGTGGAGGGGAGGGCCTCCTGGCTGTCCTCCTCCTCCTCTTCTTGGTCGGCGGAGGGGAGAGCCTCTTGGCTGCTCTCCCCTTCCTCTTCTCGGCTCTCCTCTTCCTCGAGGCTGGGAGTGCGGCCCTCCGTCTGCCGCTTCTCCCTGGAGTAGTGGAGGAAGTACTCAGCTTCTTCCTCCATCCCGAGCTCTAGGAGCTGGGCGACGATTGCCCGCGTTTTCTCCTGGCCCATCGCTGTTCAACTATAGGGAAGGGACAGACAAACACAAGGAAAGGAGGATTAATCTCGGCTCGCAGCTCGGCTTTGCGCGCGTGTCATTCTCGGACGAAACGCTGTTCGCTTTCGGTTCGCTTTCGGTGCTCAATCTCGAAGTTGTGGCCTTGAAGTTCCAATGACCATCTCGCTAAGCGTTCTGTTGGACCGCTCAGGCTACTGACGTAGACTACTGTGATCGGTTATCACTTTAAACTTGTAACCTTCTATGTATGGACGAAACTTTTTGATCGCCCATACAACTGCTAAGCATTCTCTCTCCGTTACGCTGTAATTCCTTTCAGCTGGAGAGAGAACTCTGCTTGCAAATTCGACGATGTGTTCTTCATTCTCGATGAACTGAAGTAACACTGCTTCGATTCCAGTGTCACTTGCATCAGTTTGTATTACAAACTCCTGTTCAAAGTTAGGCGTTTGTAGCACTGGAGCAGAGGCTATGAGCGCCTTTACCTGCTCAAATGCAAACTGGTGCTGATCCGTCCACTCATACTTGCGATCTTTCTTCGTGAGTTGAGTGAGCGGATCTGCGA